>JAECUM010090823.1:0-77304 GCA_016617855.1 Megalonaias nervosa
TCAGTGCCAGTAATTTTCCACTGAGGTCAAATGGACAGTTAATCAGTGCCAGTAATTTTCCACTGAGGTCAGATGGATAGTGCCGTCCAAAATCAAACTCAAAATCATAAACCATCTGTATATATTTCATAACCATATATCACACAAAAACAGCCCCCTGACACAAAAAAAGTCATGGGGGGCTAATATTTTTTTATTTTAAATATATAAATATATATATAATGAACCATGAAAACATCAATGATATTATCTGTGCTATTAAAAAATTAAAACATAACGGAATAAAAATATCTGATAATCTCGACCCTCAGAAAATTATGTGCGATTTTGAATCACTGCAACAGAGAAAATTTGAAAATAAATACACATTACCTTCAAACTACAGATTTATAAAATTAATCTATCAATCTATGCTTGAATCACTAGCTATGGTAAACGATGATCAGGTAAAGCTATTTGCACCTCTTGCACGTTGGATCGAAAATATTAAATCCGAACTGTCTCACGAGTACGAGAAAAAGAAGATTGTGGACAATCGTGTAATGCAATTAAGAAAGATTATACTATCTGATTCTGTCAATACTGAGAGCAGCGACGGTGAAGGTGGACCCTTGACTGTAATTATGGCTAAACAAAAACCTTGGCAAAATTGACAGTCGAACTATATACAGTAAACATTTAGTTTTATTTGACGTATTCAAATATTACCCGCTGATTATATTTTTTCGAAAATGCAGATTTGCATGTTTTATTTGCGACAAATTGTACCGATCGTGAATGTATGCCAAAATATCTACCTGCTGCGTTTATTGATGGGAAGGTCATTTCTTGGTCTGTTTCGGTATTTATGGATTTAATAGCTCTCTTTCCGAATACTTTACACCTTCCTGTATTTCCACGTATAGAATTTTGACTTTGTGTAACGACTTGCAAGTTAGATAGATGATTATTCTTGGGATTTCCATCAATGTGATCAACTACAAATTCGTTTTTAATCAATCCAAAATAACATTCAAAAATGAACCTATGTGAGAAATAATGTTTATTTCCATTGGTATTAAATTTAAAATAACCAAATTTATCAAGACTACCGACTGGTTTTTTTTAATCGACAGTTCCTGATCACGCCATCACGAGACGCTTCGTAGTTTTTGACGATCGGATGCGCTACAAATTCGTTTTGCTCCATTTATATACTAATACTATTTGTCTAAATCATTATTCTGAAATCTGGCCAGATAATCCTCTACGGTTTTTATAGGGGATTTACCATTTTTTTTGGTCATAATAACGTTTTAATTCTCTATATTTTTTACCGCCGCATTTCACACATAACTGAGTTTTTCCTCTGACTCCAACACCACACTGAATACACGGTTTTGGTCCTAAACTTCCATGTCTAACACATTGCATATGGTAGCTACAGAATTCATTCACGCATGCTCTGTTACAAGGAGAAGTATGTCCAATTTTAAGCCAGTGGCAGTAATTCTTTGTTTCAATCATTATACATATATACTAAAAATTCAATTTAAATATTTGTTTTAATTATATGGAGGAATTATCCGTTATTGAACCTTCCCCTGCTAGATTTGACCTTGACAGACTATCAGAATATAAATTTAGTGTTTTGATGCAGGATCTAGCTTTAACGAATGAAGATATAACTAAACGTATCCGTGAAGCCAAAAAAGAATTTCGTGACGATAGTGCTGCTCATGTATGGTCAACATTCAGAGTTGGAAATGTTTTCAATATGACGAATGACGAACGAGGAAAAGTAATTATTAACCACCTTGATAATCAAAAATATTTTATTTTAATAAAATTTATTGTAGAGACAGATGACGGTATCTGGATTATTCGTGATAAGCGTGATCCAGTACGTGTGCAGTCGGGAAGCAATATTGTTCTCTTAAATAACAGATCCAAGCCCGGAATATTTACTGGTATCGACAGACCGTATTATGAGCGGGGGTATCCTGTGACCGCAGTTGTATATGCAATATATCCGCTGAATGATAAACCTGACGTTAAGGATCTTAGACCGATGAAACTGTCCAGAATAAACTGTGTAGATGAACGAGTTACAGAACATTTTACAAATGCGATACGTGGTAATGGCCTGACAGATTTAAGACGTTAAAAAATAAACACATGGGCAGAAACAGTTAAAGATACCGGAGCGTCTATCAGCGACGTTGCTGAGCTAGAAAAGAAATTAAGATTTCCAATAACAGTGAAGACGTTAACCGGAGAGATTTTATATAAACCAAAATACATAAAAAATGGAGCTCCGATAGATATCATCGATCATAATTCGCATGCGTGGACCTCAGCAGTAACAATATTTCCACGAGATAGAACGGTTAAATTTTATGATGGTCATATACTTGATTTTATCAAAAATATCAGTAAAAGTGACCCTGTATCTGTGTGGCTGTTTCAAAGTTCAGAATACGAACATTACGATAAGTTTGTACGGCCTAATGGTAATATTTACCGTACAGAATCTCTTCATGAAGAAATGGAACATCTTGCGCTGAAATATACTTCAGACGATGTCAAAGTTAGACAATTATTAAATAATTGTTTTACCGTTTCATCAGTAGCTGCTCATTTCGCTCAGGAGAAAAATTCATGGAAACCAACACGATCAGAATTTCTTGATGATGTCCGGAATAGTTGTATAGAATATGGACATGGTGGATTATAGAACACCAAATTCAACCATAGTGACGTTATCTCTGTTGATATGGCAGCGTGTTATCCTGGAAGTTTTCTTGGATATGGGGAATGTTCTAGATACTTTAAGAAATTTGGACATCCATCACACGAGATGACCAAGGTTTCGATAAACGGATCCCTACCAGATTTTGATTTAACAGGATTTGCGTGTGTAGAATCATTCGAGTTTGCACAAAATCTTCATCCTATCAACTATATTTGGTTTGGAAGACATTTTGCAGAGAAATACTGGGTACCAATGGTGCTGTTGAGGTATATGCTTGATGCTGGAATTTTAATATCGTTGAGAGTAACTGAAGCGATTATATCGTATCGTCCACAGAAGCAAGTTTGGTTACCATATTGTTGATGATGCCAAAAAAGAATTCCTTGATCTTGACGAAGATGACTGTAAATGCAGGAACGATGAAAAACTTGCAAAAGATCTTGGTAGAAAGATAATCGGTAAGTTTACTCAAGGTAGTTCATACGATTATAAATGACACTGCACAAGATTGATTATGGACGATGCTGAACTAGATTTTATAATCGCTGATACAACGGAAAAAAATACGTTTGTAAGCCGATGTAATGCTTATTTATTAGATGAAACCAAACTAGGAACGATTGTGAGCTATATTGATGGCGATTTACCGCAGTTCACTCATTTAAGATCTTTGATGTTAGCTTGTGTTTCAATAAATCTATTGTCGATGATAAATAGATTTCCTAATGATGCTGTTAGAGTTGCTACGGATTCATTTTATATACATAAAAAATATAAGGATTTATTAAAACCGCTGCTCGGTGATGGTGAATGGGGAACATGGAGAATAAAGCAAGAAAATATACTTAGCTATTCTGAATCTGCAGACGTTGAAATTATGGAGAAATATTACAAAAACAGTGATCAAGCATCAAAGTCATCTGCACCATCTGTATACGACCCTGTAGCTAGACATAAGACTGTTTATCTTAATAGATGCGGTGGTTCAGGTAAAACAACTCGTGCGATTAACTTATTTATGAATAATGGTTCAGATATAATTGTTTTGACACCTACACATAAATTAGCCAGGGAAATAAAAGAGCGAGGAGTAAAATCATGTACATACCATAGTTTCTTTAGATGGTGCGGAGACACATGGACTCCTGAACGAATGGGTGAAAAATATATACCTAAGTATATTATCTGGGACGAGATATGCACGGTGTCGTTAGAAGTATTAAAAGTATTTCTTGAATGGTTATTGACAAAGAATACTGCTGTGATAATGTGTGGTGATCATGGTCAACCACCACCTTTTGTTGGACAATCTCTACATGAATGGCTGAAGAATAACGTAGATTATTATGAAGAAATAACTGATGACCGTAGAGCCATTGATGAACCGCTGAAAGAACTTAAAAGATTAATCAGACTGCAGTCAGATAAAATACAATGTGAGATAATGCGAGGAGTAATTCCAGAAACTAATATGAATGATTTTCTGAGTTTATGGAGACCCGCTGGTTTGATAGTCGCAAGTAGAAAGATAGTTCGTGATGAACTACAGGAGAAATTATTTCTGTTACATAAAGAAAAGTTTTCAGATCTACCTGTACCTTTGTGTTATCGCCCAGCAGATACTCGACGGCAAAGTATCGAAGTGGAAATTCCTGGTGCCTCGGTGGAACCAAAGGTACAGAATCTCGTCTTGGATGATATTGTTTTGGTTGCTGTTGATGTTGTTGAATGCGCATTGAGTATGGATAAATCTCCATGGACGTTAGGATACGCTATAACGATTCACTCATCTCAAGGATTAACTATTTCTGATACAAATATCTGGATTGTAGATGATCGGATTGAATGGTCGATTTTAGTCTATCTTGCAGTTTCTCGAGTCAGAAGAATATCTCAACTACATAGGGTTATTATAGATTACGTGATAACTGAGGAAATCACTAATGACCCTGCTGCAGTAAAGAAAAAATTAGCGGGTTATAAACAATGTGACACAAAAAATAAGCGTGACTTTGATATTGATGCTGAATTTATTATAACGCTAAAACAACGACAGAATAATGATTGTGCAAGCTGTAACTGTAAGATGCTATGGCAGTATTCGAATAATAATCCAAGACAATTTACCGTAGATAGAATTAATAGCGATCTAGGTCACACACGTGATAATGTGATGCTGACCTGTCTTGAATGCAATCGACGTAGAGGTTCTGGTTATGTAATTGTATGTGGTGGTAATTGTGTATCCGCAGGAATTACTTGTAATTGTTCACGTACAAATCCACGCTGAGGGGCTGTAGAATCTAGTCTGTAGATTGCAGGTCTTCCAGTGGATCTAACTATGTCAGAAATTGTATGTGTAGTAACGCTCCAGACAGGATCGGTTGCTCTTTTTCTACCACCCTCAAGTTCCCCAGGCTCATACAAATATCTTACAGTTACATTACCTAATACCGGTCGAGGCTGTTGTTTATCGCTACGGGTTATATATTTTTTTTGTAATCGCATTAGAAGGTTTCATGGAAGTTGCACGAGTAATTTCATTATTTAATGCAGCTATTACATCTGGTAACCTTGCAACCCATTCACGAGATCTCTCTCCGGACTTAAAGTCGGTAGATATTTCCCTCGCGTATTGATATCCAAATAACCGCTCAGCAAGTGTTCTATTAAATCGTTCAACGATTGCCTGATCACGATGAATTTCAGTATGTCCTCGTCTGATTTTAACGTTATGTCGCTTCATCAATGATGATACTGCACCAAGAAATTCTTTACCAGGATCAGCCTGTAATAACTGTGGCCATCGCAAAGGTCCTCGCTGATAAATTCGCTCGAACGCAGATGAAACTTCAGATGCTGTCTTTCTTGATAATGGTTCCGCTTCTTTATATCTACTCGCAACGTCAACGACAGTCAATGCGCATTTGTACGTGCGTGATTTTCGTCCACGTGTTTTAATAGTATCGTGCGGTAAAAATAAAATATCTGCTTGATGAACTTCATTAGGGACGCTGACATCAAAATGTGCGTATTGAATTTTTTTAGGTGGTGGTAGATAAATCTGCCATATTGCCTGTCGTGCTAACCACGCTGCAGCGACATTACGTGAGACTTTTGCTGCTTCGGAAAGTTTAGTAATAGCTGCTTTGCCTCTCCAATATCCTCTCGGGGAATAATAAACAGATTCCATTATATTAGTTATATAATTAATTACCAGCCCCTAGCATTATTTTACTTTTCATAGCAGTTTTTACTAGAAAACTAGCGAGTTTTTCTCTGAGAGATTTATTAGGTATAGAATTTAACGCATGAATCAATTTCACATCTGCGAGATGCCGTTGTTGTAAATCTTTACTTTTATACGCAACATCATGAACATGACACGCTTGATCAATCTTATTTACTGGATGCTCTCCTGGTCTAGGTTGATCTTGATCATCAAGTCGGATATCAAGTCGGGTTCCAGGACCACAATAATTATATCCAGGAAGGTGTTTCTCACCGGGGTATTTAGCCCATGGGGTTCCTGGTAATTTCCCTAATGAAGCGGCTATATCTCCACCTGTCTTTGATGAAATAAATTTATATTTTTGTGTGCCACATTTTACACATTTACCCGTAATTGCACGTCTTTTATTTTTTGTTGTTATCGTTGTTAATTCGGCAGTAGGTGTAAATGCTCTGCATCGAACACAATATAGACTCATGTTATTAATGATATGGATATAATTGATTTTTCAGCAACACGAAAACAAGAACCAGTAAAGCACCATCCAGCGCTTCCGAATTCTATCAGAATGATAATAATAGGTCCATCTGGATCTGGTAAAACACAATTATTGCTTAATATAATAATGCGATGGCTCATGTGGGATAGGTTATATTTGGTAGCACCATCTGTAAATGATCAGCGATGTTATGGGGTACTTAAAGATTTTAATGAAAATGCAAAGATACTGGATAATGATGTTATTGATTTTATCACCGATATCGATGAGGCACCATCTGTAGATGATCTAGATGGATTTATTAATAATTTAGTGGTGTACGATGATGTTATGCTGGATAAACAATCCAATCCAGCTAGAATATTTTCTCGAGGTAGGCATAAAAATACTGATGTGATTTATGTTACACAACGATACACGCAGATACCTAAGGTAATTAGAGACAACTGTAATATTTTAGTTGTATTTAATGGAGTAGATAATTATACCTTGCAGAATATTTACTATACTTGGTGTTCAGGGGACATGGACATGATTAAATTTAAAAACTTCTTTTCAAAAGCACAAGCTGTTCCGTTCGGATTTATAACGATAAATTTACATGATCCAAGATCTAGATATCGTGTAGGTCTGGATAAAATCTTTGGTTAATTTATAGCAGCAGAGCGTGAACGACAAAAATTGAGTGACCCGGTGCTGATATACTCGGAGGGTACCATAATACTGGAGACCAATTAGAGAAAATCTCATCGAAAAAATAAGGGCTCAGAAAAGTTGTAGGGTCCACCCTCTCCGCTGCTCAGGGTCAAAATGGGACTAATCATACACAAAGCTAAGATATCTGTCGTGTACAAACACAACTCAAGGTTTACATTTTCACACTGAAGAAGATACATTGTACAATCTTTTTAAACGCCGACAAGTGTTTGAAAAAAATTGCCAAACTAAAGTAACATTTCCTGTGACTAATTATACATTTTTAGTTATCTTAAATCGGGAACAGATGTCATTATGATTTCAGTCTTAATTATTTTATAAGTAACTACAGTCTGTTCGTGTGCTTATGTGTTTATGCAACTGAGAGAATAGACATTACGAGAGAGAATAATGTATTTCTACTTTAGAAAATATCAATCCTCTTACATTTGTATGGTGTATTTTCCCTTCGAATTTCAAATGCACACGCTATTTGAAAATGCTCCAATAGAAAAATATTCACCTTCTTTTTGGTACAATATCACAAGAGTGAGCTGGAGACATATACTAGAAAAATTCTTTTTCGCAAACGTAGCTTTAAAGTTCTCCCAAAACATTACGTTAAAACATTCCGTGATTTATTCTGCAATAGACTCATACAAATTCCATTGATCACAAATTGTAATATTGTTCGTGAGTTACATTTTTTTTTTTATAAAGCGACTCTAGGTTAGGAGCAGTAAAACACGTTTGATCTTTACTCTGTGAATAGCCACTGAAGCCATTTCGAAGCTAAGGCGGTAGAAAATGTTGGTTAATCAATGAAATCACTTATAATGAGTGATGCATTGTTTTGTTCTAGGCAATGTGGCAAAATAATACTTATTCTCTAGCGTTTTACCATTGCAGAGCAGACAGACAAGTGTGTGAATGTGCAATCCTCTGTTGTGTACTGTACCTTTTTTTCTTGCCACACTATATTTCGCACCTAGAAATTTTGACATACACACACTTACACAGGTAGAGAGAAACAAAAACTACACCAGTTTGTTTGAAGCTAGTGAATTTGAGAGTTTGTATGAAGTCAAGGTTTCTGGTAAGTTGCAAGTATGCGTGTATTGGAAATTAGCAAAAAATCGGATAGAAATTTTTCTCGTGACACATGTAAAGTGGAGAGTCTGTGCAAGTCTCAAAACTTAAGTCACATAATTTTTATTGCTTTTAGACATTTCGACTTTGGAAAATGTTAAGTGTGGCGAGTCATTACCACAAAAAGAAGTAGAAAAGGGGTGTGACAATTGTTGGGAATAATCCAGTAAACTTTGTAGCACGTCTGCTCTGTCGTGTACTTACATCGACAAGACATTTCATAATTTTCATACACTTTTGAAAGGGTGTTCAAAGACAATTAAACAACAATGCCAAGTCAAAGAGGACGATCGTTTGAGACTCTCCATTCATCACTGCAGTTTGAAATTGCTCGGCTGGATCGAGCTTGGCAATCCGGCAGAATTGACACCCTCTACAGTCATCAACACAATTCAACACGTCCAACAATTCAACGACGAGTTTCACATCACCAATAGAAAAGCTACACTTTACATTACCCATGTTTCCCATCCGAAGAAAGGTGTTATTGGTGGAAGAACTTTGCAGCACCAAACACAGCATCGTCCAAAGTAACAATTCCAGAGACCTGCTGTGTTATCCCGAGCCACCTTTGTGGGTCGAAAGTATGCCGACAAGAATGAAATCACTTAAAGACAAGAACAAACCGCAGAATAGAAAAAAGATTGGGAGAACTTTCGAAAATCGGACGGAGCCCAACAACGAAAAGAAGCAGAACTCATGTTACGGTAGGCATGCATATCGAAAGAGACTGCCTGTGGCATTCTGAAATGCACAAACTTCAAAACGTCCTGGCTCCACTCTACACGTTGAAAGTGTATCTCAAGTGGTTCGCGTACCTCTGGCATTTTAAGGCCCCGATTTCCTGACGGAAAATACATTCACGTGTATCATAATGAAGAACATTTCTATGGCATTACCAGTAGCACCGGATTTATCAGTGCGAGAAATGTGACCAAAGATTTACCAGTCTTGAGCAACACATTCATTGCGGAGAGAGATGCTTGTGCTGTTTAGCGTCTAAACCCTGCATTCCCGAAGGAAAAGAAAGAATTCATTGCTCTTCTTTCCAGTTAACCTTGGTCAGTTCTGCGTGTTATGAACACCATCGCATGACGCAAGGTCAACAACAGAAAGTGCTTGCCACTTATTGCGATTGTGCTCTATCTGTGAATATCTCATTCACACCAATGGAGGAGAAAGTCGAGGAGGAGGATAAGGAGCATAGTGTAATCGAGCAGGAGGAGGAGTATAGAGAAGTCGAGGAGGAGGAGAAGGAATTTGGAGAAAGTCGGAAGGAAGAGGAGAAGGAATTGGGAGAAGTAGTAGAGAATAATACACAGATGAGTAGAATCCAAGGACAGGTGGAAATCTATCTCACACTACTAACCAAGTGATGCAATAGGCTGTTAAAGGGTCGAGCGGAAGGAGTGTACTTGGGAAATTTGAATCATTTGACTATTGAATTGTTATTAAATTGTTATTCATTGAATTCGCCCTTTTTTGTATATTTAACCATTTAACCGTCGCCATTGCTGACTGGGGGCTCGGAGCTGTACATCTATCTTTCACTAATTTAACTTCCAACCAAAATCGAGCCTGGGTGGGACTTCTACAATAGTTTCATTATAATATTGGAAGCACCGCACCCCAATCCCCCACAACCAAATCCTCACAGTGGAGGCATCCTTCACATGGATGCCGGAAGAAGAAAAATGCATACGTAGATTTCATCTTTTCTTTTCGAATGTATGCAAGAGACTGGCATTCACATTCCTAATTTCTGCGCCACTCATCAGACTTGCGAAAAGTACATCCAAGAACCTTTTCTTCATTGTCCCCATTATAGGATGATAGCAAGAGGACGTGAAAAAATGTTTCGAGGATCCACCACGCTTCACAATTTTGCCCGATGGATCTTAGACCCTATTGACGACACGTGGAGCCAAGTAGAAATCCAGCGTTACAGAGATTGTCATCTATATGCAACGGTAAAATTCTTACAATTTCTCGGGATACAATAGACACTTTCTTCTGAAATACTCGTCAGAACAAGGCACCGGATGCCCCAAGTCACCATGAACGGAGCCAAAATCGTCAACATGCAAGTGGGACAAGCACAGTTTAAAGATTCGGTGAATTATTTGGCCATACCTTCATATCGAATGCGAAAAAAAACGTTTGGAATGACAGAAATGGCCAAAAGGCACTTTCTACGCTCTTTAAATACCGAAGCCAATCAACGCGCAGTCCTGTCGCATTTGTCTGACGCTCACTCTTACGACCCTAACCATATGCGCACTGAACAACGAGAACCTTTCTACACTTGGTACCACTCTTATGCTTCTAACCCTTTCGACATTCAGGAAGAAATGTGAAAGAATTGACGATCCAATGTGGACATTTTACGCCGTCGTTGTAGAAAATTTGGACAATTGTTTATGGAGCACGGAGGGGTCGATTCTTTGAAGGAAGCTTCTATCTTTGCCAAAGCATGCTCCTTAGTGTAATGCAATAAATTCATGCCCGAGAAGACCCTGACCATCATACGCTCTCAAACGTTGCAGTCCATATATTATATATTATCGTATGCAGTGCGTGCTTAACCTTTTAACAGCGTCATCATCAGCAACATGCAGTGCCTGCAGTCCACCGGGGAACTTTGTCAGTGGATAGTTGTTCACAGTGTGTGACATGGTCTGAAGAGCTCCACAGAAACAAGAAGAGTTAGCAGCCTGGCCCCATTGGACAAGGTTGACTGCACAACGTCCCTGTCCTGTCCGAAAGCGGTTCAGTGTGGTCCACAGATGATGTGGAAGGTTGAAGCCAGGAGGGCAGAAAGAAGGCTCAGCTACGAGGGAGCGGTTTACAGCATCTGTTGAAGACCACTCAACACTCCATGCCGAAATAGCTGTCATATCCTCCGGCAACGGACCAAACCAGATTGGGCGTCTCGAAGTCAAGCGGACTGCTGGATGTGAGGTGATGTCCATGTACAGTGGAAGTTTCTCATTGGCATAGACCTTAGCCAACATTTTTGTGGTTGATTCCTGTCGACGCAGATGTGGAGGAGGAATGTTGCTAAGTACTGGCAGCCATGGTAAAAGAGTAGGACGTAGTGTTCCAGAGATTATGCGCATTGTTGTGTTGAACTGGACATCAATTAACTTAGAATGGGATGATCGAGCCCAGACAGGAGCGCAATGTCGGCTGTCGAATAACAGAGGGCCAGTGCTGATGTCTTGAGTGTCTGAGCACTAGCGCCCCAGGTTGAACCGGCCAGTTTGCGGAGTAGGTTGTTTCGAGTACTAAGTTTGCTGCAGTTTCCTTCAGGTGGTTGTAGAATGTCATGGATCTGTCCAGAGTCACATCAAGGTATGTTGGTGTCGGGTCGTATTTTGTTTGGTGCCCATTGAGGAGGATGCAAAGCTCACGGTTCTCATTTGCATTGTTAAGGTGGAAAACGCTGGAGACTGTCTATGTTGCGCTTGGCTGAAGACGCCATTACTTGAAGAAGTCCGTCATATCCTCCAGGTCCTTGTTTAGTACCCCTTCAAGACCATCAAACGAGCGACTTTGGGTCCCAAGAGCAATGTCATCTGCATACATTAACTTTCTCGACTGTGTTACAGGTAAGTCATTGCTATAGACATTGAAGAAACTTGGTGAAAGAACAGACCCTTGCGAGAGTCCATTAGTCTGACGCCTCCACGAGCTGCAGCTCTCTCTGATATGCACTCTGAAGCGCCTGTTGCGAAGAAACAGTTCAATAGTCTCAACTCCAGCGCGGCAATACTCTGGAAAGTTTCAACAGCAGCTCTGCGTACCAGACCGTGTCATATGCCGCTGTTTGATCTAGAAAAACAACTCTAGTTTTAAGGTTTCTCTGAAACCCGTTTTCAACATATGTAGTCCTGTCGCATTTGTTGGGGAGCATGGATCTGCCTTCACGACGCGCTCCCCGTCTGTACTCAGCCAAGGCTCCGTCTAAGGCTGTGGAAACAAAGGATCCAACTTGGAAACCAAATTCAGCAATGAATCCCGGTTACGTGCCACAATCAAGAGCAGCCCCCGACGCGCTTATGTTCGCTGACCTTCAAGCCATCGGACCGACCCTACGAGTTTTACAACTTAACGTTGAGGGTCTCTCATTAGCCAAACAAACCATCATCAGCATTATAGCCCACCGCCATAATGTTGACACAATCTGTCTACAGAAGACTCATGTAGCAGACCAGGTGGCAGCACAATATACCACTGGAGGCTTCGCAGTCCATCAGCCGTCTATACTCTGCCAAAGCTATGCATATACTTGTGCGTAAAGGAAGACAAATGGATCCAACATGCCAGAAATGGCAAGTGTGAGAAGAACGTTGGAAATCTTACCTGGAACATACTCGATGGTCTCCACACTGTCACTATATTCTGTTGGTGGGACACACGAGATAATGTTATTTTCACAGACACTTTACAACTGAACGTTCGTGGTTTGCCATGGAGCTAAGAGAAAGCATTTCCAAAGAGTTTGTCAAGATACGAGTGAAACGCAAACTCAGAATCATTTCTCGATTTTTAAACTATGCTCTTTTCCAGAGTATACAAAGACTGAATTTATGGGACACTATTTCTCTCACAAATCGAAACGTCAATATAAAAGCTTGCAACTTTGCGACGACCTTTATCATTTGCGTTGCAACAGAGTCAGTATAAGGAAGTCACTGACAGTATTGACATCTTGGAGGATTACCAAATGTTTTTGCAACATTTGTTTCCATTGAATTTGGGACGTCATGTTGTGTGTGTGTGTATGTGTTATTGGTTACGTTTCTGGGTTTTCGTGTACGAGCAGATTCATTGTGGACTATTTACGAACAGTTCCTGCAAAGAGATCCTGATCACTACATGTTTATCTGTACACAAAAGACAAATTGTGTTAAAATGTATTGAAAATAGTGGTGGAAACAACTTATGTACCTCCGTGTGAAGAACACATCCATCGAACATTATCTACGCTAGACACGTACCTACAAGTGTATGTAGCTAGTTGGTTGTACAAACAGATTCACGACTAGAAACATATACGTGACTGGAAACGTTTTGGCTTCGACGCATGGGCACAAGAAGTTGCAATGCCAAAGATTTGTGCAACTGAGCCGAGAAAGAGGTGGACTTAAAACCCAAAGTGAACATGACATTGACTTTCATGTTAGAAACAGTGGTACAAAAACCTGACACAGAGGAAAACCATGTTCAGGACAGTGCCCATCGTCCACATCGCCACGAATGAAAGATCATTCTTGGAAGAAAGATTAAAGACTGTCAATAGTGTAGAGACTCGAAGAGCTTTACAGCATGTCCCTATACATCCAGGGGCACACTTTAATCGGAAATGTTGTACATTAAAGCTTTTGTATTCCGCTTTGGATATTTTGGTTTG
Organism: Megalonaias nervosa; assembly: GCA_016617855.1. Taxonomy (NCBI): domain Eukaryota; kingdom Metazoa; phylum Mollusca; class Bivalvia; order Unionida; family Unionidae; genus Megalonaias; species Megalonaias nervosa. The sequence continues at coordinate 13,727 of JAECUM010090823.1, forward strand.
TTTTCTTATCGATGTACGTAGCTATTTGGCTCTTAGCTGTTTAAGTGTTTCAAATTTGTTTGAATATTCAGTAAACGTGTCATCAAAGTATAAAATCTCTTGTGTTGACCATGTTATTTTCAGAATTTTGAACACCTTGGTGTCACAAACTGACTTAAAATTATTCCTTTCATTTATGTATGCATTAAATAAGTTTAAATTCTTAGTATAATAAAGACCTGAAAATATATTATCAGAAGTAGACTGTGCTAAACAGCATTATCCGAAGTTCACTGCAGAACACAAACTCATGTGAGTAATATGATCGTGATAGTGGCGTAATAGTTCTTAACAGGCGAGAAGCTCATGCATTTCATGATACCTGCAATGGATCTGTATAAAGCTATCACATGCAATGTAAAACTTTGGCCGACACACGTACAATTTCAATGGACAGGAGCTAAAACCTGGATATTTAGAGCGGCCAGATTAAGGTATGAAATTTATTTATTTTTATTATTTTGAACAATATCGGGAAAAGCGTTGCAACTGGGAAATATACTATTGGGAGGTAAAGTTTTTCTTTTCTTTTCGTTTATATAGAATATGAGTCGTGTTTTGAGGATTCTACTTTATTCATTACAACTCATTCTGGTAGATTGTTTTTCCCTACTTACATATTTATTATTATAAGTCATTATTTATAACCTACAGACTATTTATGTTTATCAAATATATTGATTGTAATTCATATGCGATTATGCAACGCTAGTGCATTGAACATACTATGCTTTTACGTTATAATCTACTTGTACAGGTAAGCTTCAACGTAACTATTGCATATATTCATTGTCTTGCATTCATAAAATGTTAGGTTTGTTTTCAATTAGTGTAGAGAGATAAAAGTAATTGTAGACGTGACATAAAATAGCACAGTAATAAACAGAGCACGAGGGCACTGTATATAAGTCACTCTATGTAATGTACACATTAACCCTATAATATATGACTCGTTTGTAACCGTTTCCAACCTGTTGAGATAAGGCCAGGTTGAGACTGCTAACGGAAGATTGTACTAGCCAGGGAATCCTGCCACAAGGGCGGATAACCCGGGATGTCCTAAGAACGTCGGGGCACGGGAGCCCCATCACATGAACCGTTAAGTTAGGATTAGTTTGAGAGACTGCTGAAGGGAGGACTTGTGCTAGCCAGGGAATCCTGCTACAAGGGCGGACAAACCCGGGACGTACTAAGAACGTCGGGACACAGGAGCCCCAGTCACAAGAATTACCCTATTGTTTACTACACTGGAGAAGCCATTGAAAGGTGAACCTACACAACGCAAAGGGCATCATCATTATGCCGGTATCATTTACATTACCCAACATTTGTTTCAACAAAGTAAAGTCCATCGTATCATCAGTCTCAATGCCCATTACGCCATCTAGCTTAAACGTCCCAGAGATAAATCACAGGTTAGGAGCTCTTTGCCTGACGCATGCATACGACGATGGCACTCAAACACCCCATGCCTATTTACGCAACGATTTGAAACCCACCACTCCGGATTATTTCTGATTTATTACCCATCTGTTTCATGACTCGTACCAAGAAGGAGGACCCGTCATTTACACGTCATCTTCCACGTGGAAAAAAAAAAACAAAAGAAAATTATAAAAGATTCAGTTACTTCCTTTCTCTCTCAGTCGTCTACATGACTTCCTTGCCATCTCATCTTCGAGCCAAATTGATTCGTACGCTGTTCGGCATTAGCCGCGAAAAAAAAAAAAAAATGCACAAGTCCGGTGCCCATTATTTAGAAGCCAGTCTCAAAGAAGTCTTACGATGGTTTACGCTAATAGCACGTCTATTACTTCAGGGCTTTATTCACAGTCCACATCAAACCAAACGCTGTTTTAACAAACATAAAGTGGCCTTGTCACAAGTGGCAGATCCGAAACCAAAAAGCCCCAAATCATCTTTAAACCTCCGGGCAGCGGTTCTGTAGGCTGTATCATGCTTCGTTCCCTCTTACAACGGGATCCTAATGCCCAAGCAATCACCAAGAAAAAAAATCATCTCCCCAAAGACGTTCCAAGAAGAAAAACGGTAGTGCCACGGCCAAGGCACATCCCAAGAAAAGAAAAGCCCAAAGAAGTAGTCAAGTTCGAAGAAGAAAAGTTCCTACGTCCTTGCTGACACCTTCCCTCACTCCTGAAAGAGAAGAAATAAATAGTAGGATCAAAAAGATGGCGCCTATCCATTCTTCGACAGAAGAAATAACGAAGGAAGAGAAGACAGAAGAGAAAACAGAAAGCAAGAAAAGGTGACTTCTTTGCTACCAGCAGCATCTTTTCCTACTCCTGTGGCCGCGTCGGATACGCCAAGCAGTCTCCAAACCCCAGTAATCCAAGAGTAGCAAATTGTGAACAGTGGTTGACTTATTGAAGAAAGCCCTCATGGAGAATCTTTCAGCTAGCATTTGCTACAATCCTGCCCATCCTGTGGGTTACGGAGGGGTTCAAAAATTCCATCGTGCTACTGAAACAAGACTTAAAAGTTTACGTTTATACCAGGTGTGACGTTAGTTACAAGAACAAGCAACATACACGTTACACAAACTCATTCTACAAAATCTTTCATTAAGTCAAACTAGACAGGAGGAGTAGTCTTTAATAAGAGGTTTCTGGCCCAAAACCCTATTTTGAACTTGACGACAATATAAGTGTAATCCCTCTACATGCCCCTTCAAGTTAGTCTAAACAACTACGAAAACAAACTTTGCTGAGACAACAAAATTTATTTCATAATCGTTTACCCGTCGAGGTCACGTTATTGAATCGTCGCCGTTGTCAAACAAAATAGGGGTTTGATCAAGAAACACTCTCATATAAGACTATTTATACATTTCACACAAAATAGCTAAAGAATATTATATGATATTTCACACAAAATGTTACTATGTAATTGCTAGCAATTTTTATATCTGATATTTCACACAAACTTGCTCGAGATTTCTCGAGATATTTTTAACGTCTCGGCTTTTGCAATAACATAACTCTCTTCGTCATGACAGAACAAATGCATATTAAATTTATCGCTGATAAGAGGAACTATTGTCTTATTAACGTAACATTTTGTTTAGGTCATCGTCAACTGCAATTTTTGTTTCTTTGTTTTGCGATATTGGATTATAAAGATTGTCAATAGTTTTAACGAGCTCTTTTATGATTATAGCAAGTTTATCAAAATATTCCGAATGATCATTACAAACAAGAGACAACATTATCTTGTTTCTATTTTTGAAGTACGTGCTATACTTTTCGTTGTAAAGTATCATCGTCATATGCTTACCTTGAAAGAAAATTCTCCTCATCTTTAATGTGGTATCTTCCACTGGAATATCTTCCATTATATTTGAAATTCACACAAAATTTGCCGAATACTGTTTCTCATATTTCAAAGCTTATCATATCGGCAAGTAAATCGTCTTTGACTCGTTGTTCTTGTATCAAATCTAACATTACAAACTTTTCACCTCTGAGATAAGCTCGAAGTTGATTCAATCTTTTATTATAAGTCGCTGTTGCTATCTTACAAGACGCGTTCTTGTTCTCATATTTTGGTTCTATTTTTTGATCGCTGATAACGCAGTACCAGCTCCTGACACTATCAGCAATAATGGATTTGCTGTTCCTCCTGCTGATGCTATTGCTGCTGTTGTTAACACAATCGGGATATAGTTTAACACGCTTATCATTTTACTGTAATATTTTCTAACGCGTCTTTTTTATGATAGTACTTGTAATATTTGATCAGCTCGTTGCAGTCGTTGTCGGAGAGACTTGATGATATGTCGTTGAAGTCAATCACGTCTTTTAGTCATTATTGATCTGCGCTAACAAATTTAAATTTTCTCTTGTTATTGGTTTCAAATGTGAGGGATCTTTTACTTTCATTTCTTCATAAAAGGTAAACGTTTTAATCAGTAACAGCTTTTTATCAAGTAGCAGACGAAATTTACTATTTACAGGATGAGCAAGAAAATTGTTATATTCATTGTATACATCAGAAGATGTATCCTCATAACCAACATTAAAAAGTTTTACATAAGCTTCAACAACAAACGTGGGATCAAAATTATGTGGTATTTCAGTAAAATCGTTTACACTATCCTGGTAAAGATCTTCTGTTGATTCAATGTAATTTATTACAGATCTTAAATTATCAATTTTAATATTGTAACGCACCAGATGTTGTGCAAGTACTGCATATGATGTTGCAAAAGACAAAACTCCACGTTATTCGGGGTCCAAGTTGATATTATGTGGTTAGATTTAGATACCAAACAATGAAATCTTTTATATTTTTGTATTTTGTTTCTGTCAGCAGCTATCTAGCTTCATTTTTATACATTTAGTAAAATCGTTTTATAACGATTAAAATCTACTCCGACATCAACGTGTTTGATAATATTGCTGATACTTGTTATGTCATCGAGTGTTTGATAAAATAGATCTCGTTCGGCATCCTGTAAGATTCAATCGCCGACTCAGTTGCGCTTACTGCTATCAGTGCTGCATTTATCTATTGCTGAGAATATTTTTATAATCGCTGTTTCTCAACAAGTCAACCAATATCAGATACGCCATCGCCAGTGGATTAGCCTTATCATGATAATCTGCTACCTAGAGTAATGTTTTGTTTTTTTTTAATCAGGATAGTCCATATCTAGCTCGCGAAATATTCTGCGTTTAGCAAAAACTGTCGCTTATCCTGCGATGTTTTGTGAGTCGATTTTTTTTAGTTCTACTAGTTCATTAAGTTCATCATGAACTTTTTTAATTTGATCTTGCTCTGGCTTTTTGCCACCATGACATTTTGCTTTCATAAGGTCAGATCTGTTAATAGTTATTGAATTTTCTTTGTTAATCTCGAGCAACGTCTTTGTCAACAGCGACTCATCTTTTAGTCTTCGCTCCTCGCAATCGTTTGGATGACAGTATTTACTGATAATATCAAATTCTAGGATAGCTTGTGCTAGCTGTGAACCTCTCATACCTGCAACTCCGACAAAATTGTCTTCATTATCTGTTAAACCAGATGATTCTAAAGTTAAACTTTTCATTTTAGCAATTATACTTGCTGCTGGTGCTTCATTTACACTCTCTGGGTCCAGTTGATCATATTAGCTAAATACAACACCGTAAAACTCTTTTGCAACTCTGATCAACGGAGGATCAACAGACATAATAAATTACATCTACACTAACTCGCAACGACCTATGCTAGGTAGTCGATAGCGTACAACTGAAACATTCTCAAACCAGGGTAAGAACTTTCTGCGTTGACTTTATATATCCGAAAGTAAATGTACTTGTTAACCGTGTTAGCATCATCGACAGTAAACTGTTGGCTCGTTGATATATATGCACCCGTTGCGCTGTACGGAGTTATCCATGTGGTATTATCTGTCGATCCCTCTAATCTCCGGTTGTATATGCGGCCGACACAAGCATTTGATCGTCCTCGCAAATGAAACTTCCAAACTGCAACAGCACCAGAACACTGAATTTTGATTAAAAAAAAATTGCTTGTTTCTCCATATGTTGTCCACTCGAGACCTCCTGATATAGCGCTGTTAAACGAAAAAAGCATTATTTGGATTATAACCAGGGTATTGTGTTGACGCTGTCGCTCTAAAACCCCAACGATTATCTGTCGAATCAGCAAGATGTGGAATATAACCAATGTCACTGCGAGCTCGTTTTGTGCTGCCAACAACAACACTATCAACGTACAGATATTTTGTATGATATCTGTCAGATTGATTTCATCATTTTACTTTTTGAGTAAAGTACCTCATTTTTCACTATTTGAGTGAATACATTTTACTATATGAGTAAAGTACATCATGTTTTACTATTTGAGTAAAATGCATCATTCTTTACCTCTTTAACCTTTGTCGTTTTACTGTGTAAGGTCATTTATTTGTATTCACATTTATGTTGCATTATTAGGTTCGTGCGTATTGTGTTAATGCGTCCAATATTTGGATCTTACACACGCACGTATTAATCATAATTCTTTTTTTCATTCAAGTCATTAATTAATAAACATTGTATTTATATCACCATCAAGTGTTTTGTTATAAATCCGAAATCTAACCAGGTTATCTTGTGACAACCAGATTTGCTTATTTTTAAATTTGCCACCGTATTTAGTTGATTATAACTTACCGCCTGTGTGATATCAGAGTTGTTTAGACTTGTTATCTTATTACTGCTCATATTGATGCTGCCGGTCATTATCCCGCCGGCAAGTGAAAGTTTTTCAGACACAGCTGTGGTTAGTTGATTATACTGACGTTGAGAGGAGGATAAGTTGCTTCTAGATCTAACACTAGTTGTCCTGACATGATAAGGTTGCCGGTTGCCGGTCATTATGTCACCGGATTTCTTAAGATAATTTGTTAGATCAACATCTTTTGTTGCAGTTGTTTCAGCAGATGAACTACTAACTAATCTACCAAATTTTGTGTAGTAGCTCTTGTTATTGTAATTGCTGCTGACAAAATCTTGTGCACATATTATATAATGAGCATAATAAACTTTGACACTGAACGAGTGATAAAAAATGAACACAACTACGAGCTACCGGATTGTCAGTACCTGATAGTCGGACGTATTGGATCTGGCAAAACAAACTTGTTAATGAATCTGTTGCTGAATCACACATTTAGCTACGATCGGGTGTATATCTAGACGCTCAATCCTCAGCAGGACAAATATTAGTTGCTGAACGAGTACAACGAAAAACTAAAAAATTAACTTGGTGCTGGCGAAGATATGTTTGTTATAAGGACACCAGAAGATCTTGTTCCTGTTGCAGAACTAGACTCGGACGAACATAAGATTATTGTATTTGATGATATTCCTTTGAGTAATGCTGAGATGGACAAGATCAGATCTTACGTTTCATTATCAAGAAACCGAAGATGTAATGCAATTATCTTGCCCAAGGTTTTTATAACGTTGATCGTTTTATCAGAAGGAATGCGGGTTGTTTTATATAGTTTAACGGACTTGAAAACATTGCCGTGCGGAATATATCACGAGAACAATACAGTGATGTTTCCAGAGACAAATTTGTTGACGTACATAATGAGGCAGCTCATGGAAATGACAGCTTTTTCTTGCCAGAGATACCAAGCATATGTTTCGGCGCGGAATTGACAAGTTCTTGGACTGTAAAGAAGTATAAAATTAATTTGTGTTAATAACAAATATTAGACAAGGCACGGATAAATCTTCTAAAGAAACATATTGCTACAAGAACTGCGTTTAAGAAAAAAGTTGAACAAGAACGTGCTGGACAACAACAAACCGCAAAAGAAACTGCTAGTCTCTTTAAGCCTATTACCGTGTCTGTACTTGGCAAACAACTCGGTGTTGATAAAGTATCACCAGAAGATCTAGAAAAACGAAAAGAAAAAAGGTTTGCGCGGACAACGAAAAGTTGCTGAGGATATTGTTGAGCGAATTGGTGATCCTGATGCACGACAAGCTGAGATGTTAGAAAAAAAATGAAAGAAAACGATTCGTTACTTAATAAGCAGATGCAAGAACAACGAGAAAAACTAAAGGTCCTTGAGGAAGTAAACAAGAAAAAATAGACAATTATTAAAGCACTATTTACAGAAAAATTTATTTTACAGAATATTTTATATTTTACATTAAAAACATATGTTAAGCTTGAAAAAACACGAAAAAAAAAAAAAAACGAAAAAAAAAATGGACTAAAGATGAAGATTAGTATCTGCTACTGTCTGACACTCTATAGCAAATGTTACAACTTTTTAAAAATTTTAATAATGCAATACAAAAAGCAGACGAGGCTAGAAATAATTTGGGTTCCGCAACAGAAGTTGATGATGCTAAAAAATGTTATGAAATAGTCCGACAAGGTGTTATTGCTAAGATATATCTAGAAGTTTTTGATAGTTTGTTTCTGAAAAAGGTTTTACAGCTGCAAGAAAATTGGAGACAATGGCAAAAGAAATAGGTGATGAGGAGTTAAATAATATGAAAAAAGACGAGCAGCAGAGTATAAAATATGATTCTGAAGCAGATTCTGAAAATTATACAGTTGAAGAAACATAAAGGAATAAAAGTCTTTAACTCAGTCGCTGATATGACTGATCGACTGATGCTGCTTATATTATCGAAGGAAGCTGGAAACGCTGGCACAGAAATTGACAATGAAATAGTTGAGATACTTGATCATCTAAGATCAGACGGATCTTTAACGACGGATGAGTAGTATGTCTTACACAGCGATCTGACTAGCTAACGCAAACCAGTTATTATGCTTTTATTTGCGAATAACAAATAAAAATGTCGTCGATCATACTGTTACTTGACTCATCTCAGACAACATCGAACAGCGCAAACTTTTCAGTATTTTATAATCCTGTTATCGAACTTGATCCTAGGTCCCCAAAGCAATATGAGATCGTATTAGTATCTGCTACTGTCTTGCACTCTATGGCAAATGTTAAAATTAACGTCAACGATTATTTTATGTTCGGGTTGAAAACCAATGTCGTCATCGAGTGGAAATCTGTAAGATACCACAAGGCGCCTACAACGTCACAGATATCAACCAAACAATAAAGTATCTTATTAACTGCTGGCATTAGTGGTATACCATCTGATAATTTCGATAGCATTTTGAACTACAACACGTTACGAGCAAGAATAACACTGAAAAGCAAATTGTTTATCGATCTTAGCAGCCAATACACAATCGGATCATTGCTTGGATTCAATAAAGAACAATACGGATCTGACACATTTCCGATAATATCATATGACAGCGAGTTAGCCGTCAACATCACAGATGTACATACAATCCTGATAAACTGTTCAATTGCACCTGGGTCATACACAACACGAGGGAGCCAAGGACAAACGATTTATTCGTTTAGCCCTGATGTTCCACCTGGATCGTTAATGCAAGTAAATCCGAGACAGATAATATACTATCCTATTAGTGTCGAAATCAAATATCATCTATCACGATGACACTTACTGATCAATCAGGTCGTCCGACTGATCTTAACAATGAAATTATTATTTTCTATCTTCATCTGCGCGTCAGTTACTGAACAAAGTCAATTTTATCTCACAATTTGTATGACAAGGTGAAACAACAAAAAATGTATCGCCGAAAAAGCGTAGGTGGTGTTTTGGAAATATATTTTCAAAGATAATAGAAAATATACCTGAAATAGCTCACAAAGTAGCTGCAGTGACGTTAGACGCTTCAAAGACTTTTTCTTCAGGAGCCGCATCTTCAGCAGGAACAGCTGTTGGACAAAAGATCGCTGATAAAATAAAAGGAACTCCACCTGTTATCGGTAACAATAATATAAAACATGTTATTTCTGAAATGACCCATCATCAGAAACAGCACGTGCGACGATAATGACAAAAAATTTTCTACGGCTGGAGAAAATATTAGAAAGTTAATAACACGAGCTAGAACAAAACAAGATACTGCTGCGTTTTAGGTGATTGTAAAATAATCACGATTTTTTCTGATGATTACAATAAAAATGTCTATTAAAAATTATCTTGACCTTGCTGGTGAGATAACCGTAGACGACTCTACAACGGAATTCGAGTAAATTGAATATCTCGACGAGAACTCTAATGAGCCTAACAAAATGGGAATCGGAATATTTAATACAAGAGATGAAGATGTGTTTTTGCTTCCTCATAAAGCTGTACTTGAAGTTCAAGGTAGTATAAGAACAGCTGCTAATGGTGATGTTGACGTCAATACACAAGTTGCACTTGTTAATAACGGATGGAGCTTGTTTAAAAGTGCACGACATCAACTTGCCAATCAAACCGTATAAGATATTTCTATGCACTTGCCAGTTGCAAATACTATTCTTAACGTGTTGTCTTTCAGCGATGATTACTCGAGATCTATTTCAACAAAATGGTATGGTTCAAAGAGACTGGAAGTGTAAATGCATTTTCAAACAAATTTGCTTATTTTGGTGAACTTGCAGCTGGAGCTAACGATATCTACTTTCGCACGAACATTACTGCCAAAGATATTACCTGTGCTAGGAACGTTAGGTATAGCTGCAGCGTCAGGTGCAATATCAGGCGCGACAAAAAAGGTGTATCCGGATACGGTATAAAACAGTTGTTGTAATGGATTGCAGAGCAATTTTACCTGATCAATGATTATAAACAATGCCAACAACGCGAGCACGAAAACCTCCTGTGACAAAGAAAAAAGAACGACAAGAACGAACAGCAACGCGGTCGGGGGGTGGGTGGGTGGGTGGATTTATAGGCCCGCTGCTAGCAGGGATAGCAGGAAGTTTACTACCAAACATGTTAGGGATACGATGCGGAATGCAGGTATAGCCAATGCGAAGACGGACTTGTGGAATTCGTGGCCAAGGACAGATGCTACCGGGAACCAGAAGATGAAATCGTCCGCATTAAATAATTTTGAAATTGCTGATAAACTTAAAGATATAAGCGGAATTATCGGAGTATTTTCAAAAGATGAGTTAGCAAATAGATCACCAGAAACTAATCAAAGCTGTGTCATCAATATACAACATTTCAAAGACGGATCAGGAACGCATTTTGAAGCTCTTTACAACAACAACTACTCTGATTCGTTTGGTCTTCCTCCAACTGATGTTATTAAACAATATATCTTAAAACAATTTAAACAAAAATAAAACTCTAATCAGCTTCAGCCAGCTGGAACTTCAGCTTGTGGTTATTTTTGCCATATGTTTATCTTGCAGATGTCTGGGATGCAAGCGTCCAGGTCTGATGGCGAACCAGTTAACTTTTTAATGTTTATTCTGCAATTTGACCCGTTTCCTAGTGTCAGCAATTATCGAAAAGCTACAAACTATTAGATTTGTCTGACATCAAGTATAAAATGGCAACATATTGTCTCAAATGCAGAACCAAAATCAATAATATCGATGAAACAACAGAAACAACCGCTAATAACAGAAAAATGCTGAAAAGTTTCTGTGATGTGTGTGGGGAGAGAAAGAATATGTTCCTTAAACAAGTTAAATCCGGTGATACAATCCCTGGTGGTTGTGCAATGCAAACCCAGAGTGCTAGCACTCCGACAATAACGTCTGACGATAAAGTTATTTTAGTAAGTGACTAAAAATAAATGAAATGTAATTGCGAAGATGTGAACAAAGGTCTGTGCCTTGCACAAAATAAGATAGTTGCTTATTGCTAGCGTTGCAATCACAGAGCTGTTATCGGATCAGGATTGGATATACATAAAATTATTGGCAAATTACCAAAACCAAAGGGAGGTTGGACATTGCCAAGACATAAACATATCGATCCATGGAATCCACTTGATCAGCAATTCGACGAAAACGATAATCCGTTACCGGGACAAGAACCTTATAATGCAGTTGATGGAATTGCTATGCGTCATGATATTTGTTACCGTGATCATGACGACGAAAAACTAGGTTGCGATTGTGTAATGCTTTACCAATTATGAGAGATGAAACCTAGCGGAATACGAGAACGAGTTAATTGAAAGCTTGTTCAAGTATCAATGGAGCAAAATATAAACTCGGCATTGGCATGCCTGGCAAGATTGCGTCAGATATCAGTGGAATGCAGAGCGTTCTCACTCATGAGCTTCACAAATCTGAAAACAAAACGTTCCTTCGACGAAAAGTCGACACAAACACAGTCGATGATATCTGCGCGATAGATCTCGCAGATATGCAAAACACGGCACAGTACAACGATAACAAAAGATACTTGTTAAACATTATTGACGTTTTTAGTAAATACGCATTTAGCGTTCCTGTTGCTGATAAAACTGGATCTACTATAACAAATGCATTACGAGATATTATAGCTGTTTCAACGCGAAAACCAAATAAGATTTGGATCGACCATGAATCAGAGTTTTTAACAAGCACTTCGAGCAGTTTCTAAGACAAAACAACATCAAAATATGTTACCGGTAACGAAGGAAAACGTGTTGTTGTTGAACGCGTAAATCGTACGATAAAAGAAAAAATCTATAACCAACTTACAGGAAACAGCACCAACAGATATGCTGATGATCTGCCAGCGATGATAACAGATTACAATAAAACTAAACACAAAACAATTGGAATATCACCAAATGACGCTATAAAAAAAATCCGATTCTTGCAAACGAGAACATGTATCGCAGACACAAGTTTAACGTTGGTGATCGTGTTAGAATTTCATTAAAATAAAAGACATTTGAAATAGGTTTTACCCCAAACTGGTCTGAAGAAGTGTTTGTCATCGAAAAGATTTTAACGACAATATAGGTAACATATAAGCTAATATATCTTGCAAACGAAGATGTTATAGGAAGTCATTGTGAGCAAGAACTTCAACTAACAACACAAGATATATTTGTTATCAAACGAGTGATCAAAAACGTGGTAATCGAAGTTTGGTTAATTGGTGCTGTTACAGTGATAGTTGTAACAGTTGGATACCAACCAGTAAAATCAAAGATCTTTGATTAGATCGCTAGCGATCCGATTAAATCGCTGTAGATCTCGTATTTTAGAAGAACAGACCTACATTTAACGGGTCTGCACACCGATATCAGATATCGTCTTCGATTTTCTCTTAAATCTATCAATAAGTTTAAAATCTTTACAAAGATGAAATCAAATTTTATATTTTTTTTGACTACCATAAACCTCTAGTTGTCCAATACGTATAAAGGGTTTAAGTATCTCCCAAAATATCTGATGCTCTGTGACAGTAAAATCAATTTTTTTAAAAAAATCTTTTTGGCAAGATGATGTTTGACATTATATCGTGATTGCGCTGCAACATAAACTTGTTCGTGATGACGTATAATATTTGGTTCATCGTCAAGTTGATCATCAGGTACAGGAAACAAATATGTTTCTAGATTAAATTGTGATTGTTCTACATGTTGATGTGTTATTCTCAGTTGATTACAATCTTCAATTTTATGAAGATCAGCTCGAAGATCAGCAAGTTGTTGAAACATATAATTTTTTTTTTTATCAGCGACATTATACATAAAACATTTATCTAATGTGAATAATAAAAATGCCAGATGAAGTAAGAAGTATTGTCAGAGCTAAAATCTTAAATATGAACTTGCTATTTACCGCTGTTAAAGTTTACATTAACAATAATAAAACGGATCTCAAGCATGTTAATCTTATCGTTGGATATGATCCTTTCTCTGCTTTCGAAGTACTGTTAACAGATTTCCAAGTATTGGAACTTGAAAAAGATTAAAAAATATTTGTCAGATATGACAGGAAAACTGTCATGAAATGGACTCACTACTGTTTGACCCGAGAAAATCTTATAGATATTCTAAAGATCGATCTTTATTCAATGGAGTGCAAATCACTTTATTTTTGTATTAAATAGTTGAATAACATAGAACAGTTTGTTGCTCGAGCTAATGTTGTAAACACATCAACTTGAAAAGGCTATAAGAAACATGTTTCCTGGTGATGTTAATACGATGGCCCGCTTCGAAGTAAAACGAAATAAAAATCTTATTTTGCTTAACGTCGAAGTCGATCGTATGCTAAAATATGGTAGGATTTGGATTGAGTACGACAGAGAAGCTCTAAACAGATGTCAACTGCTGTCTGACCAACAGTGATGTAGCAAATATCTTAAACAATAAATGATTGATATTTTAATAAAATTCGAACACTAAATCGCTTTGAAAATCTGATTTATAAATACCATCAGCAAAAGATTTTATTGACGCTGAATGAATATTAAAGTATTTTGAAGCTGATGAGATTGAAGGAAATATTACTTCTTCATCTGTAACAGTTTGTTGATGTAACAGATCTAGCAGGATTTTCGAAATTAACACCACTTCTCTGCCTCTGCGAACGTTTTCCTGCTGTGATACAAGTTCCAAATTATGGAGTCGATTATCTATTTTTATGTTGTTGATATGATTGATAACTAAGCCACTTGGAATTAGTCCATGAAAAACTTCAAACACAAAACGATCTGAATAATATAAAATTTGATTAGTGTGTGTACCTCTAACCATAACCATCAAATATCCCGTATTACCAATACTACCAATATTTTTTCTTGTTCGGATGTTTCTGACAACACCTCCTCTGTTCGCTTCATACAAATCATATATCGGATGTGGTTCAAACTCCTCTGTTAAAGACAGATTTGCAATGTTATTGTCGATGACTTGATTATTAACATGATAAACTTGCATTCCAGTTGGAATATCATCGTTGAACGATGTCCAGATAAATTTATGTAAAAACATATCGGTGTAATTTGCATCATCGCTAGACTTTACTGTTATCTTATAATTTTCTGGTGTTATAATATCGAATGAAGCTTAAGTTTTAAGATTAATAATAGCTCCAAGTTCATTGCCAGCGAACAAGCTATATTTTGGATGACACCAGAATATTTCCTGGCACCGTGCAAGACTATTGATGATAATGGGTTGTTGGTATAAATTTGCCATGATATACTGTATGTTTTTCAAATCTCTAATTGGCAATTTCGTATCGTACCATTAGAGAAATATAAAACACATTATTAGATAATGTTGAAACTAGCAGATATAGCGAAACAAAGCTTATTCGTGACACAATATCAGCAAAAAGAAATTGCAACAGCATTTGCTGGATTTGACAAGAGCTGGCTATTTGATAATTAAATTTTACTAACAAATTTCATATCAACAAATCTATTTCATCTACTTCAACCAGCAGTAAAATCTGAACTTGCAACGTACAAAGGTCTGAAGATTATTCTACAATTTCATGTTAGTTTTTCAAAGTTGAGTATATCATCAGATCGGCTAGTCAATCAACAACAACAAAAACATCAGTTTGAAGAACTTGCTGATTCTTACGCTATCTCGTAGAGTTCTGATGAGAAAAAAATTTGATGTTATTGTCAGATGATATATTTAAGGAGATACAGAACAAGATTGATGAATACACAACATCTGGATCGGATTGGAGATTCGATAAAATAACAGAAATTTTGTTTCACATTCTAAAATATAATCCATTGCGAGGTAGCTCATATGTCGATCTGCCAACTAAAATTAAAAACTCGAAATGTTGTATTAATGTCAAGAACAACGATAACAAATGTTTCCAGTGGGCGTTATTATCAGCTTTATTCCCGGTAGATAAGCACGCCGACAGAGTATCAAATTACATCTGTCATTCTAACAATCTAAACTTTTCCGGAATTACATTTCCCGTTTCTGAGTATCAAATTCCAAAATTTGAGAAACAAAACATTTTAATTTTACCAGGTAGTATTAATGTTTTTGGACTCGATGATGATACACAAAAGATCTACCTAAGATATATCAATGATCGAACCACATCAGATGCTGCAAGATCCAAACAAACAACAACAAATTTGCTGTTCTATAAAAACCACTACATGTGGATTAAAACTTTAACGGGTTAGTCGGTGGGCAGTATAACAAAAACAAAGAAAAAAATATTTTTGCGTCAGATGTTTACACGGATGTAAGTCACAGTTGGTATTAGATCGTCATCTCTAGTATTGTTCTAACGTACAACGAATATCAATGCCTGGTAAAGATGAAAACATATTACAATTCACGAATTACAAACACAAGATGAAAGTTTCTTTTATAATCTACTCCGATTTCGAGTCGATTCTACTTCCTGTGCAAGGAGCAGAAAATAACCCTGATAAATCCTCGACAAGAAAAGTACAAGAACATGTTCCGTGTGGGGTCGCATATAAAGTTGTATGCGCTGTAGATAAACGTTTATTAAAACCTGTTAAACTTTATCGTGGTTCCAATCCTGCTTTGTGGCTACTGAAAATCTCATCAACGAGGTTGATGCAATCATGATGTTGCTCGATAGGACAACGAAAATGAAACCGCTTACTGTAAAACAAGAAACAGAATTTGCTTCAGCAAAAATGTCATATTTGCGAGCAGGCGTTTACGACTCAAGATGATAAAAAGATCACTGTCAATATTACAGGCAAGTATCGCAGTCAAGCTCATGAGAAATGCAATCTTAAATATACGTCACCTGATTTCGTTCCTGTTGTCGCACGTAATTTTCGTGGATACGATTCTCATGTTATGGTAGAAACATTCGGCAGCAAAGATATAAAAAACCGCCTAAAAATCAATCACAACGATAAAATAAAATGCATCCCAAATAATACGGAAAAGTATATGTCAGTGACACTTGGCAAGTTGAGATTTGTTGATAGTTTACACTTTATGGCGGTATCGCTAGACGACCTCTCGAAAGGATGTGGAAAGTCTGATAGTTTGACTGATCGTTTCAGTGACAAAGCAAATTTAATTACAAGAAAAGGTATTTTTCCATACGAATATCTTAACGACTGGGATAGATTTAATGAAACAACTGTACATGACCAGGACAAGTTTTTTTCCAGGTTAAATCTTGAAAGTGTCAGCGATAACGACTCTGTTTACGCTCAGCAAATATGGAATGAATTTGATTGTAAAACCTTCGGTGATTATCATGACCTATATGTGTATTCTACGTACCCAAGCACACAAGGGGCTACAAGTAAAACACTCGAACAAAGACAAAGTGGAACTGAATCAAATTTTTTTATCTTACAGATGTGAGGAACATCAATGAATAGAGTTGAAAGACGGCTGTAGTAATGTTACTGTGAACGGGCTGTTGAATAGTAATGCGGTGTGTTGGATAGTAATGACTACGTGTTTGATAGTAACTGTAGTTTTAAAATTACATTTTCTACTATGCCCTATGTATATTTTCAACATGGAGGCATAATGTTAAATTCTTCCATGCCCTGTAATTTTTCAACATAGCGGTCAAAAGTTAGTTTTCCCCTTGATGTTGGATGGTACATAACTGCGTGTTGGTCACTCTAACGCTCGTGTTCGACAGTGTTAGGTTTTGATCATTCCAACGACGTGTTGATGGTATAATGTCAGCGTTGGATAGTAGATAATTGAGTCCTGGACAAACCAACGGCGTGTTAATGATATAGCGTGGATAATGGACTGTAGATCACTTGGTTTTGGAGTTTACAAAAGGTGTTGTGGATAGTAGATGACAGGGTATTTGATATTATATACCTGGCTGGTGGATAGAGATGACTGAAAGCTGGATTGTACATAATTGGGTTTAGGACAGTAGATAAGTGGATGTTAATTACTCCAAAATTGATTAGTTGAGACAGTGTTAACATTCCATTTTTCGTTGGAGACTATAGAGGCTGATAGACATTATTTATCATTACTATCATTACATTTCATGTCTGAGACAATAGAAACCAATAGTGTTAAACATATGGACATGTTTATCATTAAACTGCACTTTTGCTCCTAGTATAGATCAAGAGATACTGGTCATATTGTTCCTCTTTCTATTACTCATTTTCTAAATTTTAACCGGGGCTTCAAAAGACAATCACTTGTCCTTATGAGAACATGAAGACTACCTGAAGTACCCGCGTGTGACGAGTGGTCAGGGAGCTATCAAATTATTGTTCATCAGTCATAACGACAGGAAATTCTTAGTCTAGCCCATGAAACTCCCTTAGCTGGTCATTTAGGAGTCAGTAAGAATTCCGAAGATTAGTTACACCAAAGTCAGTACAGTTCGAATTCACGCCATCGTTGAAATTCTGTTTAGTACAGGTACAAAACTGACTGAATGATTAACAGGACTATCCCAATCAAAATACTCCTTTAACACAATTATGTGGCAACATTGTTTCTGTTTCGTCTCCCAGGAGCATTAATGATGTAATTTAAGTCACGTACTTTACTTTTAATTTTATAAGGACCATTATACTTATCCTATAGAAGATTTTGAAGTATGGGCAAGAATGACAGAACTCCATCACCGGGATGAAAACTTTGTATTTTTGTCATACCTTAATTTCATTCTTGACTGAGTATTCAGTATTTTCGTTTTAGCCACTTCACAAGCGTTTGACAGTTTATATTTCAGTGTTTTCGTGTGTGTGTGTGTGTGTGTGTGTGTGATTTTGATTTTTAACGCAGCTTTAAAAAAATTTCAGTGATATCGCTACGATGTCTGCAGTGTGGCAGTTTATAGTGATGTCTAGCACTTGGCATCATGCCACAGACATGTAGTAGCATCATGTCACACCCAGTCACATTATCCTGACACCAGGCCGACCAGTCCTAACATTAACTTTTTAATATGAGCGCCAAGCGAGGCAGCTGTTAGTACCATTTTTATAAGTCTGTGGTATGACTCTGCCGAAGTTCGAACCCACGACCTCACGCATCCGAGGCGGACACTCTAACCACTAGGCCAACGGAGCTGTCCAGTTTATATTTGAAATCAGAGACATAACCAAGCAGATTAACTTCTGTATCTTCCGATGAAAGAAGTTTCTCTTTTAATGACTTGAGTGGTCCAGGGACAGTATGTCCAAAACTAGTTGAAATGGACTGAAACGTAATGATTCTTTAACTGATTCCCTAACAGCAAACATCAGAAAATGAACATCCATGTCTTTGTCTTTTCTTGTATCAAAGCGATAAGACCGAATAATCTTCTTTAAAGTTTAATCAAATCTTCAAAAAAAAAAAAAAAAAAAAAAAAGCACCTTGACTTTCAAAGTTATAGGCAGAAGATTTAAACTGCTGTACGCCTAATTCATGCATAACGTGCTGGAAAATTCCAACCATAAAATTTGACCCTTTATGCGTTCACCCTATGAACCAATAAATTGAAATGAATTAAGTAGTGTCAGAACCACACTACTGACGCTGATTATCGGCATGTTCCTACTGAGGATAAACGTTATAAACAGGCACTATTATATGTACTTACAGAGAACCAGATAAAGTCCCAATCATGTACGAAGATAAAAGATAACACTACAACCACCACCAGCAACCCCCCCCCAAAAAAAATAAATAAAAATTTTTTTAAAAAAAAGTAAAAAAATAAAAACAAAACAACAAAACGACAAACATCATGAGCATCTATCTGATCATACGGGAAACTTTTAAAACGCTTTAGGTTTATGTTTCTGCCCAGAACTAGTTATTCTCCCGCTCAGAACCAGAGGATAAAACGGACTTAAATGAGGAATATCGGCAAAGAACCTGATATACCTCAGGAGAAAATCAAGTTTAGAAAGAGATTTATGAGCGTACCCGAGCTCTTGAGCCCACCATTTACGTCTAGCGGAGGTATGTCTTAATACTAATATTCGTACCCCTACTTTATGGACGGGGTATTAACATGATCCTATGTGTATTAACGCAGCAGCTGGGTGTGATTCCGGCGCTTTTTCACCCTACTATACCAAAATTTGATCATGTTCCACACACACACTAAAAGAAAGTAAATATTCTTCGTCTTTAATATACGAATTATTGCATATCATTGTATAAATACGTGTAAAATACCTTTACCTTCTTTATATGAATGTTTTTCTTTTGAATCGTCCACCATATTAGTTCAGCTGATACCTAGTTCCGTTTTCAAAGCGTATTTTTTTTTTTTAGCCCTATAAGGACATTGTCACCTAATTTGGAAACGTAAACAGATCGTTGTATATATGGTATATATTGAATAAAGTACCGTAGAATATCCAAATATGGCATAGCAAGCCGTTTTTTGAAAACGACTTACCACGAGAATCTCATGTTATCTGTCATGGTGGACAAGGTACGGTTAGCGTAAACATTACAGTATTAACTACCTAATAAAAGTTAATAATTTTGTCATTAGCCAAACTTACTGAAAACATAACACTACTTATTTAGTAGATTTTAATTACAGTCATCTTTTTGTCTTTGGCAATATTTTTATTTGCTCCATTATAAGGTATAGGATCAGACTCTTCAGAGAATTGATAACCGATTCAGTAAAAGGATTGGCACGTCAAAGCTGATCTTTCCTCACATTCGTGTACGATATCGTAGCTAAGGTACATTCGTGTACGATATCGTAGCTAAGGCACATTCGTGTACGATATCGTAGCTAAGGTACGTCCACATTCAGAACCAACCTTGCTCTTAACAAAACATTAACATAGATGGAAAAGATTGTTCTTGCACAAATCGAATATTGTTATTGCTTACAAACTTTCAGTGAGACTTTATTATGCGTACTCGCAAAGAAACAACCATATCCACGTTCATTAGCAACTATAAAAGGAAATATTATTCCAGCTTAATAAGATGAGTACCCACAACATGACGATTCTGGCTCAAAAACACGCGTGTAAGGAAAGACCAGCCTTGACATGTCAATCCTTTTACTGAATCGGTTATCATTTCTCTGAAGAGTCTGGAAATGTATGAGAGAGAGAGAGAGAGAGAGAGAGAGAGAGAGATGCTCTATTTAACAGCTGCTCCATTATGCAGAATGATACGTGTTACCATAAATTTGGCTTTGAGAGAGGCGATGAAAACCATCTGAGCTTTTCATTTTTATGCTTCAGGGACAAATATGAATCTAATTCGGTTGTGTTAATTGTTGATGTTGTCGTAGCCTTGCTGATTAGCTGACATGTATGGAAATATTCGACCATTAATTAAATATTCCAAAAATACGCATGATTCACTAAATTACATTTCAGAGCGATATACCGAACAATTTTCCCAAAGAAAGGATCTGTGTCTCTCTCCCTCCTTTCCACAGCAGTTGAACATTTGAACATACATACATACATACATACATTACATACATACATACATACATACATACATAGATGCATGCATACATACATACATACGGGCAGACAGACAGACAAAACAAGTAATACACACGTGTTGGACGTGAGGAAACCTAAGTACAGCAATCAAAAACTGAATTCAATACTACTGATACTACTACTGTTACTACTACTAATACTACTAATGATAATGATAATGTAATAAATGTAGAGTATGCGCATTTGGTTATAGCTCCCCATTTTAAGGAATTCATAGATTTTTGTGATTACTTGTTTGATTATTGGAACTTGGCCCTGTGGAAATATTCCTTAGCCCGAAATAATTAGCCAATTATTAGGTCAAACGTCGCGGAGTGACGTCTTAGTGAGTTTCCACGATGCTGTGGTTTACTTTTGGTGAATTCAGGTCGGAGCCGCATGAGTGTCCCTGTCGTTCCACAGTCCCTATTAAATATAGTGGTGTACATTGGTTGTGTGACTATAGTTGCAGTATTTATGGTAGGAGACAGGTAAATTACACAATGGAATGAACAAAAAGGGACTCGGCAGATACCGTTTATATCGCCATGGTGGCAAATATGGTGCAGTTTTACAGGCGAAATGTGGCCCGAAACCATGATTCGACTGGCCTAAGGTGGCGTAGTAAAAATAGTGAAATGCTGACGGTACGGAAAGTTGATGAAGAGTTGTTGTTGTGGGGCTTAACGCCATTTTTCAGCACACGATAGGCTATACATGGCGGCCAGTATTAATGGTGGAGGAAGAAACCGGGAAATCCCCGGAAAGAACCACCGACCCACGAGAAGCTACTGGCAAGCTTTCTCACATATCCACATTCGCCGAATCCTAGACTCGAACCCACGCAGATAGAGGTGAGATGGCAGTGATCCGTAACGGAGAGCGCTTTAGACCACTCGGCCACTCGGGGCCCCTGTTGATGAAGAGAAACCATGCAGATGTGCGGTTGATAGACAATTGGAAAGTTGTGAGATCTGTGGTCTTGCATTGATTAGAGCAAAATTTGTGTATAGAATGGACACGTTATGGCTTTCTAATTTACAACAGAAGCTGTATGGAAGTCTTCGGAAATTTGGCGTAAACTTATGACTTCTAGCGGAATCGCACCAGGGTTTGACACCGCTCGGTCAAGCAAATACGCCCTGGCTTGTAACAATATTTATAATAGTAAGAAAATAAATAACAGACATGAAGAAACGTTTTAAAATATTGATCTGTATTAATTTGTTTACCTTAATAATGATAACAGAAGGTCATTGTTTTGATAAAAATGGAAAAAAAGTCCAAGCTTTATGTGAAATGCCAATAGTCGCCTAGGAAGCAGAGCAAGCCACATGTATCAGTGGACACTCTGGTTTGCAGGAAAGTAAAATACCTCAAAACGGCCTAGAAGACAACCATTTTTAATTGGATGAAACTATTTAGCACAAACAAATTTTCAAAATTATCACACATGAAAAAAAAAAAAAAACTGCATTTGCATTATGAAAAATGCATGTGTGAATTTGGTGCTTGGGTGCTATAGTTTCTACTGACTGGTCACGAAAAGCTAATGATATTCTTGTATTTTGATTTATTCTAGCCATCTAAAAATATGGACCTTCTTGACTTCACTTGTGCACACTGTTTTGTATCTTTTTTGTATTAGGCACGTTTTGTGGCATACAATTTGATGCATAAAACTCTTTTGCGTGCTCAAGCAAAACTGCTATTTATTAATTGGTGCAATCAGCCACATTTAATATTAGTTTCTATTTTTGTCTGTAAGAAAGTAAATATTATACATTAGCCTCATTATAATATTTATATTGTCTTTCCCCCTTACTATTTCCTTCTCTGCTCTATGGGCGTGTCAGTGCCGCCTTTTGCGCCTCGAAGTTAGAAATATTTGCATAAATCAAAGCAACATATTTTTGGGCTTAACGTACTAGATATGTACAAATAATGGGTTTATAATGTATTTCCTTTCTTTCTCTGTTGGAGACGACAAGATCTGCACTCCAGTTTTAATTAACATTGTTCATATTTTAGTATAGATATACAAAATATTGTATTAACATTATCTGAGTTTGGTGCTCAGCAGTAGAAAAGAATACATTCATCCAGTGTTTGCTCCTGAAGCCTGTCAATGGACTTCATGATAAAAAACTGTTTTGTACAGCATCAGTCACCACCTGAGTAGGCGACTAAATTTGAGAATGAAAAGACAATTTTATTTCATATTTGTGTACATATTATTTTATTTTTTAAAGTGGAGTTCAGTGTTTTCACTTGGGATTTGGCAGTTTACCAAGTCATGACGACAGTTAAGCAACATTATTTGTACAAATAATACATGTTTGGCTCATTTATTGCTACACGGCACTAAAACGTACAATTATTTAAATTTGTTTGTCAGTCTAATTGACTGATAACTTGGACATCATTATTGCTTTATTAGGCACAATAACAAATGAAATATTGGATAAGTTGTACGCTGTTGGAGACCATTGTAACCAATGGCCTGACAAAATCAGAATAGCTAATAAACGTTGAGAGAGACAGAGAGACAGAGACAGAGACAGGCAGACAGTGAGAGAGAGAGAGAGAGAGAGGGAGGTGTGGAAGGGGGCGGGGTGGAGGAGGACTTATAATGAAGTTCTGCTCTACTCCCAGAATTTTGTTTTGTTAATGCTGGTCTACCTCCAACAACTGATGACGGTAATAAATTACCTAACTAGACAGTAACTAAAGCTATGATTGAAAATAAAGTATGTATATATATATATATATATATATATATATATATATATATATATATATATATATATATATGAGGCAACCAACACTTTAAAACGAAATAAAAATAGGATTTAATAAAAGATGTTTTTGATTGTCTATGCAATGTTATGCAAAAGTTTGCAAAACATGTCTACCAATTAAAGATACAATTTAAAAATTAAGGAGTTTGCATACATTTTATTTATCTTTTATAATTTGATTTAATGGAACATAAAGAAATGCAAATGTATTTCATAGCTGCGACGGAAAAAATTGTTCAAGTTATTTCAAGCATTGAATTGTTTGGGTCATTACCCTGAATACGGCCCCTAAAATAAGCTTTACAGTAGTTTGTGCAGTTTATATATTTCGTTTTTGTTTATAAAATCTTTGACACATAAATAATTAAAACGAGGCAAAAACATATACTACATTTGTAAACCCTTGAAAAAGATTAGTGGCTCTAGTCCTAGAGTAATGATCACAAGTTCGAAAGAAAAGAGCTATAGTTTGGAAATGAGAGGTTGCAAAGAAAATTTAAAAAATAAAAAGCCAAAGAAGCACTGTGTCTGACTTGTCCTGAAGTTGAATCTGATTTAATTCAATTTGATAAAAGCATATTCAGTATGTATGAAACATATTCAGTAATGTAGGGATCGTTTCAAACGATATAAGTAATGACTACACTGAAACAGAATATTTCACCTACAAACCATGGAACATTTTATACCCATGTATTCAGGATCACAAAAAAGGACAAAGTTGACAGACACAGACAAAGGTTTGACGTCTATTAAACAAGGCCGAATAGATTCCAACATACTGTAAACAATGCACAGGAAAATGCTCTCTGCAAAATCTCGTATTTTACCACTTCATCACAAGACACATTTGGTGAGTGAATAAAGGTGAAACACGTTGTCAATGATGTTCAACAACAGAGTCCCCAAGACCTGAGCAGCAGAAGCTGGGGGGTGGGAGGGAGACAAAAAAAAAGTGGCGACCAATTTTTTTTCGGGGGGCCACCCTCATCAAGGCCCCGTTTTGTAAAATGGGGTGGGGGGAACTAAAAATGCTGTTTTCGCCAAGTGACGTTGACTCATTAAACTATCCAAATGCCAGTCCGAGGACTCTATGAGTAACCGACCCCTCCAAAAAAATACGCGGCCGATTTTTTTTTTTTGGGGGGGGGCTCATCAAGGCCCCGTTTTGCAAAATGGGGGCTAAACACATTGCTGTTTTAGCCAACTATTGTGGACTCGTTAAACTATGCAAAGGCCAATCCGAGGCTTGTATATAAGCCGGGTTACTGTCCATGAAGGGACCCGTCCCCCTTCAAGACCCCCATTGTGAGAATGCTGATTTATTATTCTGAGACTAGCAAAAAGGAATGACTGCGACCAGGTTGATTGACGTTGAATATCTGTTGAATCTTGGGCAATTGTTGCCATTTTTTGTTGTTGCGTGAATACACCATCTGGTAAATCGCTAAGTGCGAAACGAAATTTTAGATATTCAGATGGCTGTCCAGGCTGATTTTTAAATTTTGTTAATTTTATAATCAAGCACACACACCCTGAAGTGAACATATTTTGGGTTTGGAGGGGGGCAGACAAGTGCACCTGGGTTACGTTTTGTGAGTTTACAATTACCCATTCAACAATATTTCGTCTTTTTTTCAATGCGTCGCATTCACACACACCCTAATTATAAATATTTTTTTTTTTTTTTTTAAAAAACGTCGACAATATGTCAGTTACGGCCCTTGAGAATCGAATATGTGAAGTATGTTTCCACAGGTTGATCAAACGCCTTAACCAACTCGGCCACCGTCTCGATTAAGAATATACGGCTAAAATAATTTATATGAACTATTTCAGCAGCACAGTTTGCACAGCAAGTCACAGGTATATTCGCACTTATGAACCAGACAGATAAAAAATTAGTGTACAACGGTATTTATTAAGTGTCGGAGCATTCCAGTTTCAAAACAGGTATTAATTTTTGCCTCAGGCTGGAAAACCACGCGTGCTGTTATCAGCGATATATATTCATCACAGGTATTTTTAGCGGCTTGACACGTGATAGCCGGATGTCTCAATTGTGTGTCAACTAGAATTCCCGGAAATATGCTGCGGTAAAAAAATACATTACTGATGTAATAAAATCTATTATGTCAACCGACTTGTGAGCTGTAATTAAATTGTTGTAGTAGTACAATAATAGCTATGGAATCTCGTACAGCTAAATTAGCTAGAGAAAAACTTAATGCGATCAAGAAATATATTCCAGTCCGTGATTCTGTAAAATAGCAGCTGCAACAGCGCCAGGAAGCTCATGTGGAATTTACAGAGGGTACAGAGCAGTTATTTAAACCAATCATCGAACCAACCAAAACAATTGTTACAGCAACTGAGGCAACACAGAAAATTCTTGAGACATTACCTGCTGATATTGCTGGCCGTCTTCAACCCCCTCCCCACCACCCCAGTTCAACCCCCTCCCCACCACCCCAGTTCAACCCCCTCCACCACCCGAAGTTCAACCACTACCACCAAAAGTTAAAACCAGCATGATATAAAAATTTACCGAGGAATGTATTGCCGCTATCAGGGATAAAACCAAAATACTTGATATTGCCGAGTTTGGGTGGGATAAAAGAGAAAAATATATAAAATGTGAGCGTATTAAAACTGTAAATCGTGAGAGTGGCGGAAGTACACATATCGCATTTTTTTCGGTGCTCAGCAGGTCAAAACTGATGATGAAAGTTTTAAAGATTTTAACAGGATAGTAGATGAGCATTCTGAGAGAGTAAATGAAGAATGGAGACAAAAGACGAGAAGAAGTGGAGCGTCAGCTTGAAAAAGCTGGAAAAAAGGGACAAAAGTCTGGTGGAAAAACAACAAGGGAAAAAGAAAATCGGTGTCAGAGACACTCCAGCAGCGCTCTCCAGATCCGCACAATAAATCATCTGAAGGGGCAACCGAAAGTGGCCTCGCCACTCGCGATCGACGTCTTAAAAAACAAAACTCGCCGGCGATTCAGGATAAACTTTGTCCAAATAATATCCTCGCTGATGTTGATCAACTGGAAATTCTAATTGGTGGTAAATGAGCCAGCAATAATTCCCACGAAATCATGAATGAAGCAGCTGATATTTGTCAGCGTTTATTTACCGGTGGAGTCATGGACAGCAGCGTCTATCGGGCACCGATCCATGAAATTACCGACGATTACTACAGTGAGTGATCAATTAGATCGGAGATAACAAATGATCATACAGAATGCCCAACGTGGACCTGAAAGAGTCAGGGTGATAAATTCACGATTACCTGTTTATAGAGAGATCTATGGAGATGGACTCGACGATGTTATTCAGGGTTTATTCAGAAGGATAGCCCCAAAAGCAATCCCGATTGCAAAACAATTAGGCATGAAAGCCTTCGAAGCTGTTCGTGATAAAGGTATTGTCACTGTTGGCGATGTTGCTGGTAGAGCATTCTCGATGATCCGAGAAAGACTTGCGCGATTAGTACGACGAAAACCACAACTGATTCCAATAAAACTGCCCAGCACCGAAGTGATGCCGGCAAGTGTCAGCAAAATAGTAAATCAATCCGCAAATGAGCGGTTACAAGAATTAGATGGAGTACCGTCACTGACAAAATAACAAACCTCCGAGAGAGAAAAAATATCACCGCATGTCTGATATCGGGAAGTGGCCTGGCTCGATCGTCATTTTAAACAACGAGTAATATAATAAAATGTTCAAGTGTCGATCGATGTTAAATGAGAATGATTAATTTTCATGTGTGATTCCACTATTACACATATTTGGATTTTGTAGAAATATCAGAAATTTTATTTTCGGTGCTAAACATACAATAGTAATTGTTTGAAAAGCCAAGGACAGCGATGCAATCTGGCATCCTGATGGTGTTGATGATGGTAAAGTGAAACTGACATAACTTTCGTTGTGGATGCCAACAATGACACCATCACTCGTTGAAAAACAACGGCTGCTCTCTTTCATAGATAGCGGCGGTAAGCCAACGCTGTCGTGGTTGACGATGACCACAGAGAGCGTCCAGAGTAACGTTGCTTTTTTATCCACATGACAGATAGCATCACAGCAGGGAGTTTCAGCGCCACGACATTATAGCGTTCAGGAAAACGCCCAAGTAGGTTCACAAGAACGAAACCCAATGGTGTTTGACACGCTCGCGGTTAGTGAAGTTTCTCGGAGAATAAATGGACATCAAGAACCATCCCAGGAAGTGCTGGTGAATTTCAAATCATGTTGCACGTGCGTTATCATCGATTGATGACATTCATGGGGCGAGATCAGAATGTTGATTCTGGTTTGCAGATATCTCTACGTGACTTCACAATGCTATACCCGATCTATTTATTTTTCACTGGAACACCTAGATTTGTTTAGGCAATCAGTCATCGACATACACTTCCGAGCTCGAATAGGTGTATTATCGGCTGGTCCTGGTGGTTACATATCAATCGCTGTTATTCTGTCAGACAGAACAATGTTGCTTGAAGGTGTTGGTGGATGAATGAGAGTCAATGATGCGCCCGTAGAACACACATAATTAGATCATTCATGATGTTACAATGTCATATACTCGCGTCAACGATATTCTGACACCCTGTCAGATTAAAAAGCTGCAACTGGTATCAAAGAAGAAATCAGAGGGAAAAAAATATATCTGGAATCAGCGGGGTTGCAGGGCCCAAATAAATTATCGCTGACTGAGTGTCAGCTCAAAACACTACAATAACGTCAAGAAATAACAAACTGGCGTTTGACTTGATGTTTCAGCGAATGCGATCAGCGACACAGCAAAGACTGGCGGTATATTTCCGCTACTAGAGGCGATACCAGTGCTGATTTCCGCAGCAGCTCCAGCTGTTGAAAAATCAGCTGTAGTCTCAGCCGTTGGAACGCTGCCGGCATGGCGCTGAAAAAAAGTCAACAGGACACGCAGCATCCTGACACGGAATAAAGGCCTAAAAAAGTGACACGATTTAAGATTACTAGGAACATGGTACGGTCTAGGTCTGAGACTTTCGGGGACGCATCGTTAAGGCTCCCCTCGTCCAATTTATATTTACTTGACGCTGCTCGGCGATTCAAAATAAAAATCTTCAAAGGTGTTTTCATGCGCGATCAGTTACCGGAAAATCAAACCATGTTGAATCTGGTATCATTAATCTCGATGGTAGTTCTAGTCCAGGTACTCATTGGGCTGCATACGCGGCTGACCCACGTAATGTTTTTCTTTTCGATTTGTACGGGCTGGCACTACCAAAAGAATTTTTACGGTATAGTGGCATAGCCTATGACATACGAATCTGGCATTCAACATTACCAACACAGACATTAATGGATCCACCAATATGCGGTCTAGAAGTACTTGTCTTACTTAAAGCCGTGTCAAGGTCGTCAGCCCCGTTTCATGAAGTCGTGCACGAATATACTGCCCGTCGTTTTAAACACGTTAATGGTTTATAATGGTAGATATTTACGGAAGATCTGCTAGCGGCAAGGCCCAGGGTGACATTGATCTGTCAGCGTATGCGACACGAGATAAACTTGCCGATCATTTGCTTCTCTCCGAGATTGATCCCGATGAGTTGTTATTCAGGATCAGCATGGACGGCTAAAGACGAGCAATATCAAATGGGTCGATATTATCCTGCGAGTCCCAGACGCGACCAACAATAACATCGTAGTGTTTACCGGCGACGGAAGAATCAAAGACTCAGTAATATCACTCACGATTATCCACAGTGATCTCAGTAGACGTGTTGCTAAAGTCGACGATACAATGACTGGTGCACTCAACATGGGCATAAATAGTATTACTAATTTGGAAGAACATGTATCAGACAATGACGCTACAACGAAGAGATACGTGGACAACAACGACATCGCGATAAGGACCTCGTTAATAACAATCAATGATGGATTGGCCGTATTCAGAACCAAGTATAATAATCACGTGACCGCGTTTACGAATTTTCGCAGAAATGTAAATAGAGTCGCTACGGATTTCTTTGGAAATTCAATAGTCGCCGGCGCTAAGCTCACAGAAATCAAAGAAAAAAAATCAAAGCGTTTCAAGATTGAGTTGTTCATACGACTCCCCTCGTCAATGCAGTATACACAGTGGCGTCTGGATCAGAAACATGGCCACAACAAAACAACTCCATCAAGCATACCTCTGAGATCAACATGGTGTACAGACTCTCCATGTTAAGCGCCCCTAAATTTAGGATATTTACAACATATCTACGGCGTCATTCTACCGATGGATTTTCCGGAACCGTCTCAGTCGTGGTATATCAAAATACCGAGGAAACATTCATACTGGATCCAGAAGACAAACAATTAACCGCAACGACCGTAACGACGTATTGGTGGTATCTGGAATTCGTCGTGAAAACACCTCAGTTGGCAACTCAGTATATACCATAATGAATCCCACACAATCCTTTCGGTATAATCAAGCATGTACTTGGAAGGCATCGCTGGAAGAAATTATCTATGAGCACATGATAGAACAAAATAAAATATCGGAGACGAATCATCGTAATCGACAATGTTGTATAAGCGGTTTCCTCTCTGGTCGCTGGAACAACGACGTTAATCGGTACGTTATCAGCGACGGACGTGATATCGCCCGTGGTTGGAATCGGTGTCGCTGTTGTTGTCGGTGTTGCTGGTATCCTCAATATTATCGCGAAAAATACATCTACATGTGCCAGCAAGGAATTACATGAGCATACAGAAATAACTTACGCGGCGACTTATGCGTGTATAAATATATCGTCGATACTGTCGGCGGGGTTAAACGACGGTGTAATATCAGACAATTAATTTGCTGCAATTAGGGATATTCATTATCGGTATCACAAGAACGCAAATATACCCGTGCGGGCAACAATGTTGCCAACGTTGCCAGCACCATATTTAGAATCCGCCATGTAGATAATAATTACCGCAGAAATAACCACACGACTGGAACAAATTATCGCTAGCACAACACCGCCAACTACCGCAATGATAGCAGCGACGTCAACATGGCCGGAATTCGATATTGGTTTCCCAACTCCGATAAGAGCGTCTAATGGTCGGTCACTTGAGATCGCACTGACACAATTACAACTTTATTATGGTTGGCCAAATATCAGAGAAAAAGCATTACATGGATAAGACGCCAACAATTCTCTGGTATTCTCGCATAAAAGTAAGTTGGAAGGGGAACAGCCAGTTCCAGTCTGGAAAGTCGTCGGCGTACCAAGAGGATCATATAAAATCGAACAAATCAATGATGAACCTCAGCGTAAAATCAAATCAACGACAGGATAAGAATCAAAGATCGTTATCAAAATACACGAGCCAACGTTGAGTGCCGCCATTGAAATATCGACGCCGAATTACGTCGTTGACGTATATTAGCCGTCGATCAGAACCCTGCTGGGATGGCCGATGCAAACGCTAACTGTTGTTTCATCACCACAACCAACGCGACCTGATTATTTTTCAGACGAAAAATAACTTATGAGACGTCCAAGATATCTAATAAACTGGGCAAATCTTAGTAATGTGGAAGACGGTCAGTGGGATTACCAGTTTATGCAGGATATTTATTTTCTACGGAGATATATGGAATTATTTGTCCCGGGTGGTAGTAAAGAATGGTTTTATGATTAGGTATTCTTCAGTGAAAAAATGTTAAGGAATTATCGCAAATCGTCGAGTTCTAAAGAAGCACTTTCCGATGAAATACCTGAGGAATATAAAAATTCACAGCTCATCTGAGAATGATTTTTGAGCAGTATGCTCTTGAATATCTGAATGATAATCTTAAAGAAAGAATCATTGAGACAGTACAAAATCTGAACCAGGTGAAATCCAACGCGGAATACATTAAAAAATCTGTGTTGGAAACAGTAGCTTATTCTGAACGTGATATCACACGTTACTACCTAGATTACAAAGAGAAATTTCTTGACTTTTTTAAGATCACCAAAGACCAATTGCATACGTTCAAACTACACCGGTTAAACACCGATAAAATGCAGCGAAATCTCGACGACGTGATCGACGAGTTTTTTCCAAAGATTTATGCATGTGGTGGTCGTCATGTATCATCTGGCATTGTCAATATCACGTCCACGATTTCTGTAAATCTGGTCTGTGCCGCTGTCGACGGTAGCTATACCGCGTGTGGACCACAGACGGGGCAGGCTAAGCAGGGATATGTTCTTTGCAGCTTTTCTCCGGAGGTCCCACCGGGTCATTTGATTGTGTCAGTGCCCGTTAATCCTGTTTATTTACGATGTGATAATCTGTCGCTGTCATGAATACGTTTTCGTCTAACCGACCAAGACGGTAATTTATTGGACACACACGGTGAAGTATTGCATGTTAGTTTGTGTATCTGCGTGACAGACCGTGACGGCCCACGAGCAAAGCTTCGCACGGCCAATAATATATATATAATTTTGTTTTTAATTTTTTTTTTTAGTGATGGTAACGTTGCTATTCCACCTTGCGAAATGCTTCGCATTCTGCGGGAATCCTAGCAGATTCCAACACAATTTTTTTTAACTGTCTCGCACGCGCATTTACAGCCGCTCAAGTTTCAAATTGTCGAGATAGCTCTGATCGTAATTTCTCAAGGGCGCTTACCAGTGGAACAAATTTAGCTATCTCATGTTGTTCGTGTAAATCTGCCAATGACTATTCCATTTCACGCTGGAATAATTTGATGAATCTATAATGTGCCGCTAATGTGTATCGGCCCTCTTCCCGTCGCTGCCGAACCATCTCAAAATCATCGTTGAATTTTTCAACATCGAGTTGAACCGCGAGAACATCTTGTTGCAATTGCTCAGTCTCGGAGATAACCTGGTTAATATTTTCTGGTTCATTATAACAGTAAATGCATTTCTTTAATAAAAGGTTTTATCAAGACCAATTCGATAGCTTGTTGCTGTAAACTTATCGTGATGAATCCATGCGAGGTTTCTGAGCATTTGCAAAGAAGTTTTTGAACCTGTTTATGTCCATGTCGCCGGGACATCAAGTCTGATGAATATTTCGCAGCGTATGTGTGTCAACACCGTTAAAGACAGCAAAAAAAAAAAAAATGCAGTTATCTCTGATCACTTTGGGGATCTGAGCGTACCGCTGTATCACGTAAATGACATATGTATCTTTGTGACTGCCTCGTGAAAATATTCTTGCTGGATTTGTTTGTTTGTCAAGCATGACATCATAGTAAACCACCAGATTGTTGATACCCCAGTCAAGATCCTCGATGGACGGCGCATCATCGATGTCAGCGATAAACTCAGTAACGTCGTTGCTTTCCAAACGCGCTGCGTTTTCATTAAATTCCTTAAGAAAATCGTAGCACCGCTGGTCATCTGCTGATGGCGCTACTAAATAAAGTATGTCCCATTTGAGCCAATTGATTATTAGGTTGAGAAACGATTGGGTTTAACCGGAACCAGACGGACCAATTATAATAGCGCGAATGGAATTTGGTACCACTTAACCGGTGTCTGCTCACGTGTTGCTGAAAAGTCAATCACGTTCATATTGTACAAACAAATTATATTAATAATCATGGGTTTATATTGTGTTCGATGCAAGACGGTCACGGATACAACAGGGTGAAGCACAACCACGTTGAAAAATAACGCGAGGTCGTTCACAGGCAAGTGTGTCAAATGCGGCACAAAAATATAAGTTTGTGTACTGCAATGCAAACATTGCTGGCTTAGTCACTGGCAGTGATGTCGCCGCGAAACTCCGAAAATTACCAGGTACTCCATGGGCGAATTACACGCGGAAACATCTTCCGGGATATAATTATTGTGGTTCTGGAACCCGACTTGATGTTAGACTCGACAAAAAATGAACCAAAACCAGGAGAATTTCTGGTAAATGCAATTTATCAAGCGTGTCATACTCATGATGTCGCGCGCAAAAACAAAGATCTGCATCAACGACATATAGCGGACATCAAGCTGATTCACAAGCTGAAGTCGATAAAAAAACAAAAACATACAAGAATCACTCGCGAACTGGTTGATAAGATCTGCGATGAGCAGTAAACTAGCGCTGGTGACCTAGAGGTCCCCACGGCTGTAATTAAAAGGCGACAATTACATAATGGAGTCGATTGATTATAGTCCAATCGGATACTGTAGAGGCACAGCAACACTTAGCAAACTCGCCGATGCAGCAGGTGTTACGCGTGCTGTTGTCTCAGATTGGTTGTCACGACAGGCAATATGGCAAATTTATCAGATCACGTCCCAAAACGATTCAGAATGGGCGGTTTGATGTCAGCACGCCCAGCGAAGTTCATCAGGCAGATCTTACTTTTACCACATGACACTATCAGCACATCACAGAAACAGCAGAGTTGTTCGTGCGCATACTAAAATACGCGTCGACGGTCGTCGACGTTGCAAGCAGGTACAAAGTTGCGGAGCCACTATCGATTAAAACGGTGACTGAAGTCGCATGCGCTTTTGACCGAATTTATTAGCGTGGCGGTCTGCGCTGTCCACAGTTGCTACAGGTTGATCCTGGCAAAGAATTTCTAGGTGTAGTAACGACGCTGATGCAACAGCATAACATTAAAATTAAACTCGGACACACTGCGTTAATCCTGATCAGCCAATCGATGAACGATTTAATTAAGCGCTTGCATAGAGACTGTTTGGACACCAGTACACACAGGAATTACTGAACAAGGACAGATCTCGTTGCCTGACTACCTCACATGGTGGCCGCGTTAAACAATGAAGTCACGAGTGGAATTAACATAAAACCCGTCGATGCAAATCGCGAACAAACACATACCATGACGAAAATCACCAGATCAGCTGCAACAACCAGTGCTGGGCAGTAACGTAACAGTCGGGTATTTATATGAACCCGGTGAACTTGAGGGCAGAACAGCAAGAGCAGCTGACCCCATATGGAGCGTAACAACGCATAAAATTTTCAGCGTGGTAAGATCTACTGTGCAGCCACCAACTATGGACTAAATTCAACAGCTCCTCAACGTGGATTTGTCCGTGAACAATTGCAGGTAATTCCTGAAAGCACCCAATTACCACCGGGTTGGATA
The DNA here is from genome assembly GCA_016617855.1 of Megalonaias nervosa. Taxonomy (NCBI): domain Eukaryota; kingdom Metazoa; phylum Mollusca; class Bivalvia; order Unionida; family Unionidae; genus Megalonaias; species Megalonaias nervosa. The sequence goes on from JAECUM010090823.1 coordinate 48,474, forward strand.
CGCGCCAGGAAAGGTCGCTAGTGGTGGAGGAGCGAAGCTCCCCTACGTCTGGTACATTCAGAACATGTCAGAGCGACATTTTCGCTTGTGTGGCCTAGACTACTATTGATTCTGTTCAAGGTAAATTGTCACACGTCATTGGGAAAATATTTCCCCAGCATTACTGCTTTACAGCAGGAGCAGTGATTATTTCGTAGTTGTTTCAGCGACATGATAAATTCTACATCAAGATCAAACTGGCGCTGTGGGGAATTTTTTTTTTTTTTTTTTTCTTTTTTTTGGTCTTCTCGCGCATAACCAACTAATTTTTTCTACAGTGTGCCAGGGATTCTCTTTGCCCCGACAAGCCTCTCCGACTCCGTCCCGAAGCTAGCAGTTCAGGATATATACTTACTTTGACCATTTGATGCGTTCGTCGACAATCCAGATATTGGTATTTGAGATAGTTAGTCCCTGCGACGAATGAATAGTTATTGCACAATTTGGAGTCCACAGTGATCTTTCCTCTGCCGACAGCGCCTGCTGCACAACGTCTACAGGAACCTCGTTGATATAATTAAGAACCAATCGCTGTTGTGTATCTGTTCCTGGAATGTCAACGAGTATATTTTGCCTACGTGTATCCGCTCGACAATAACACAGTGGAACTGGCAGGGCTGGAAATTTCCTCGGTGAAGCTCAAATAAACTACGTTGAAGTGAATCACGTACAATTTTCCTGGATACAACTATCAGATCATTAGGTTGCCATGAGTTCTAGAAATCAGACATTGGAGTCTTTGGAATCATGGTACGCATTATGTCACACTGAATTTTGTCCGGCTGTAATCTGATTAGCGATTTCAACTGCCGTAATGTTTTATCGCACGATCGATGGTCATACAATATTTCTTCGCAGTGGCCAACGTAATTACGCAACCAGTCATGCAAGGATTCTCCTGTAAACGGTGCAGGGTGTCCTTGATCACCGCACTTGATAATTGCAGTGTTTTGCGTTGAGAGTCAGTCGAGAATCATTTTAAAAATATCTCTGGACACAGTGTTTATTTAGTCCCAAATAATTATCAGTATATATTTTTGCCCCATACGCTCGGGTGTCCACGCATCACCTCACCATCGAAAGAAAAAGTGATACGTCCAGGATTTGACACCACGCAATTTCATCTCTCTGGCAAGACGGTGATTTGGCGTTAACACAATCACATCTGAGTTTTTATATAATTCTATCGCACGTGTTGTTTTACCAGAACCATCAGGACCATTAAGATAGACTGTGATATATCTCGTGATTGGATCATTCACCAAGGGTGACGATGATGGTTTTGATAATTTATCCTTTCGGTAATAACCGCCGACTGGTTTTAACATTGGCCAATTCGAAATAATTCTGTATTTGTTCGTGCTTTATTCTCCAATTACCCCAACGTGTGTTGTCTAAGTTAGCAGAAAGCGTAGCTGTGTCGATAAATGGTTTCACAAGATCCATTCTCCATCGACTTACATAAAAAGAATCCGAGGCGACTCTAACAGCATCTGCTGAAAACCGGTTAATCATCGATAACAGATCTATTGACGAGTATGCGAGCATCAAAGATCTCCAATGAGTGAACTGTGGCGATCCGCCGTCGTAGTAGCTAACAACCGTGCCAATATTTGTACCGTCGCGTAAACACACGCGCTGCCGCAATACTAAAACAGCTCTTGACGTTTTATCTGCCATAAAAAAATCAAGTTCTGCTAGGTCCATGATTAATCTTGTGCAGCGGCGTTTATTATCACATCACGCACAGAACGTGAACTTACCGATAATTTTTCTGCACATATCTTTATCATCGTACGATTACCAAACTGTCCTCGCCAGCCTGTATGAAATTATCGCAAAAGTTACAGTCAGCGATCTAAGGATCTTGGTGTCCAACATACATCGTAATAGCAATATTGGAGGCCAGCCACGTTGATTTTTTGCGCAACAGTCGTTGAAATTTACACTGGCATTTGGCGCATTAAAATGACGACCAAGCCAGACTAGTACAACTGGATAAACACTCACCGAGAACTCGAATGATCCAATCTCAGCAAATCCAGGCAGATCGTAGTCCATGGGAAGATTACCGTTTATCGCTACTCTGGTCATTTCGTGTGTTGGATGACCGAATCGTTCAAAATACGCTTGACATTCGCCGTATCCAAGAAAACTAGCTGGATAAAAAGCCACGCTGTCAACAGAGATCATATCGGCGGAATTATATTTTGTGTTCAAGAGACCACCATGTCCAAACTCGACACAAGATCGTGATTTATCGTCAAGAAATTCTTTTGGAGTTGGACGCCATGAATATTTTTTTTGTTGCACTATATGAGCCACAAAAGACGACACGGTAACACAGTTATTGAGTAATTGTTCACCATCGTCGTCATATTTTACCACAATCTCTTTCATCGCACGTTGGAGAGATTCCTTCCGATAAAGTGTACCAGACGGTAGCATAAACTGATCAAATGTTGAGTTATCTGTGGCGGATAAATCTGTTGTGGATAAATCCGCTGCAGATAAATATGGGTAGTCACCGTGAAATAGATCGACAGATACAGGGTCAGGCGCACTAATATTATAAATCTTCTCAAAAATATCGTCACCATAAAATTGTATTCTTCTTTCCAGCAGAAACTTCGTTACTGATTCAGTCCAGGCGTGTGAATTATGGTCTATAATCGCTATTGGGGCACCCTTACTACGATAGTTGCCGAAATTGTACAAAATCTCGTTTGTAATTGGAAATTTTAATTGTTTTTCCAACACTGCTGTTATTCATTTATTTTACCTCCGTCGACAAGAGAATCTCCCCACTGTTATTTTCTTAATTCGTGATTCTGTGAGTCTGTTTCCACGTCTCGAGTAAATAAGATGTTCTCTGACACTCTGAGCCACACAATTTAACGTGCCTGTTTTCATCGTCACGACATCACCAATATCAGGATCTTTTAAACGGTATAGTGCATATTCCACCGCAGACACGGGATACGCGGTATTGTAATATGGATTGTCTATTCCAATAAACCTGCCTGGTTTGGAGTTTTTGCCCACTCTGGCGACGCTATTATGTCGCCGTGATTCCTTAATAGGGTCGAGCTTATCACGGGTAATCCAAGTTGGGCCATCTTCATTGATATTTTCGACAATAAATTTTATTCTAAAAATGTTCTTGCTGTCATCCACAAGATTATTAATAATAGTCGGTGCTCATTTGTCGTTCATGATGGAGAACAACGAAAATACCATTGCAGTCTATCTTGAAAGTTGACCACACATGGACAGCGCCATCCTGTGCAAACTCAATTTTGATAATTTCGTTCTCGTTCAAAAAACTTGTCTCTGAGCTGCTCTGGTTCTATCTTTGATAATCTCTCAATTTCACTCGCGGTTAATAATTCATTTATTTCTTTTCGTAAACTGTTTTGTACGATTTTCAACCTTGGTAAAGCTGGTTTTATCCCGATTAGACTAAAATACTGTTCCATCAGCTGTTTTGCAAGGGTAGAATTAGTCATGGCTATATAATTAGGGAAAGTAATTTCTCCAATTGGACTTTGTCCAAGTAATATAACCTGGCAGAAGAAAAAATAGTTGTCGATGGCTCATGATCGGATCAGTCACACGTTGTGAAATAAATTGTCGTGGCGAGTACTGCGGCTATAACATGGCCAGTGTTCGCCGTGGCAGTACTTACCACAAACATGTTTGAAATGCGGAATTGGGGTCAAGGGAAAAACAATTATGTGTATCATGTGGCGGACGAAAATATCGTGCACATAAACGATATTGCGAGATAATGAATGCTACAGACGATATAAAAATAAAAGACGCCAAAGATTATCTTGAGAGATATTCCTCTGCTGAAAATTAATGTTATATTAGATGGGAAAAAATAATATAGATGGAGCAAGCTGAAAAAATATTGATCTCGATGAATTTAGATGTCATACAATATTCGTTATAACGAAGCGAGCAGAGCTAATGTTGTTGTTGTTGTTGTTGGGCTTAACGCCATTTTTCAGCACACGATAGGCTATACATGGCGGCCAGTATTAATGGTGGAGGAAGAAACCGGGAAATCCGCGGAAAGAACCACCGACCCACGAGAAGCTACTGGCAAGCTTTCTCACATATCCACATTCGCCGAATCTTAGACTCGAACCAACGCAGACAGAGGTGAGATGGCAGTGATCCGTAACGGACAGCGCTTTAGACCACTCAGAGCTAATGTTGTACGACAATGTCGTCTTAAAAAACCAGTCGGTAAAGTCAATAATGTAGGTTTTCTCATGATAAGTGTTTGAATTCCTGGAGTTTCCAGGCAAAAAAGAGAACTTGTCCACAGGTTTGTTTATGAATGATTCCATGGTTCGATCAATGATAATCTCGTGACTGACCACGTTGATTCTGAGAAAAAATATAATAATCTGAAAAATCTTCAAGCAATCACACAAAGCGAAAATACAAAACGTGGAGAAACAGGAAAAAAAACCCCAAACCCCACCAGGACCAGTTTAATCTATAAACCTTGATACAGTCGAGATAAAGGAATTTAAATCAATAACAGCTGCTTGAAAACATTTTTATATTCATCAAAGCTCAATACAGTACGTAACAAAATGTTTTTCTAAAGCTACATCGAAGCGACTTAACCAGAAAATAAAATTTGAGTACAGCACACAATAAATATCTTTGCTACCTGGCCAACATGCAAGTCAGTCTATCAGTGATGTATTTTTTTTTTACCGCAGCAAATTGCCGGGAGTTCTAGTTCGACACGCAATTGAGATATCCGGCTATCACGTGTCAAGCCACTAAAAATACCTGTGATGAATATATATCGCTGATAACAGCACGCGTGGTTTTCCAGCCTGAGGCAAAAATTAATACCTGTTTTGAAACTGGAATGCTCAGACACTTAATAAATGTCGAGCACACTAATTTTTTTATCTGTCTGGTTCGTAAGTGCGAATATACCTGTGATTCGCTGTCAAAACAGCGCTGCTGAAATAGTTCATATGAATTATTTTAGCCGTATATTCTTAATCGAGACGGTGGCCGAGTTGGTTAAAGCGTTTGATCAACCTGTGGAAACTTACCTCACATGTTCGATTCCCAAGGGCGTGACTGATATATTGTCGATGTTTTTAAAAAAAAAAATGATTTATAAGGGAGGTGAATGCGACGCATTGAAAAAAGACGAAATATTGTTGAATGGGTAATTGTAAACTCACAAAACGTAACCCAGGTGCACTTGCCTGCCCCCCCCCCTCCGAACCCAAAATATGGGTTCAATTAGGGTGTGTGTGTGCTTGATTTCAAAATTAACAAAATTTGAAAATCAGCCTGGACAGCCATCTGAATCTCTAAAATTTCGGTTGGCACTTAGCGATTCACGAGGTGGCGTGCTCACGCAACAAGATAAAAATCCATAACAATTGCCCAAGATTTAACAGATATTCAACGTCAATCAACCTGGTCGCAGTCATTCCTTTTTGCTAGCCTCAGATTAATAAATCAGCATTCTCACAATGGGGTCTTGAAGGGGGAGGGGTCCCTTCATGGACAGTAACCCGGCTTATATACAAGCCTCGGATTGGCCTTTGCATAGTTTAATGAGTCCACAATAGTTGGCTAAAACAGCAATGTGTTTAGCCCCCATTTTGCAAAACGGGGCCTTGATGAGGCCCCCCCCCGAAAAAAAAAAGAATCGGCCGCGTAATTTTTTGGGGGTCGGTCTCTCATACAGGCCTTGGGTCGGCATTTGGATAGTTTATTGAGTCAACGTCACTTGGCGAAAACAGCATTTTTTTAGCCCTCATTTTGCAAAACGGGGCCTTGATGAGGCCCTCCCCCCCCAAAAAAAAAAGAAACGGTCGCCACGTTGTTTTGGTCTGACCCCGCCCCCTTCAGCTACTACATGTTATTTCGATGTTTACTACATTTAGCACTGTTTATATTGACATCTGCAGTGTTTTTCTGTACTTTGTTGTGACTTTTTTACGTCATTTTCCTTTTTCATTTTCATCTTTTTTAATTAATGTAACAGATATTTTGTTCCTCAACAATCATATTATTTTAGCTTTACATTAACATCACCTAATCTGGGTATTGTTGACTCTTTAAATATTTAAATTAATCCTTTTCGTTCCATATTTGTTCTTATCAATATTTTTCTGGCCCAGTATAATTCGATCCGTTTAAAACAACTGTATCTTCTGCTCAGACTCTCGTCATCCATTCGAACATTGCAAGACTCCATGTCCATTGCTGTGTTCATGTTAGCTTTGGCAGTAGTAATAGAAAATGAGGTTCCTATCTCAGAGACCCCTACCCCTCCAAAAACCTTCTATGTTAACATTTTGTCAGCAGCCTTTTCTAGCTCAAAATAATGACTTTCATATTATAAGGTTTTTTTTTCTAGCATATTTCTGACAAAAACATGTTTTGTCGGGGTAGGGGGTCTTTGAGATAGGAACTCTCATTTTCTATTACTACCATAACACCTATGCGGAATTCCAGAATGACTCAACACGGAATTCCAGAATAACTCAATCACTTGATTTTGTGGAACATATATAACTTTGTCAGGCAAAAGATAATAACACCTACGCCGAATTTCCAGAATGATTCATCACATAATTTCTAGAATGATTCATCACGGAATTTCCAGAACATTCTGGAACATATATAACTCTGTCAGGTAAAAGATAAAATTATAACACCTACGAGGAATTTCCAGAATGATTCATTGCGGAATTTCCAGAATGATCCATCGCGGAATTTCCAGAATAACGCTATAAAAGGCAGCGAGAATTTTTCTTCGTGGTCATTTTGCAAGTGGATCTGTACGTGAGCAGGTAAGTAAAACGTTTGTTTGTTCTATCTGCGTATTTATTTATTTAACGTGACAGTATTATTGCTGGTTGTACAGGGTCTGGAAAAACAAATTGATTAGGGGAGGATTAAAGGTATTGGTTGAGATTATTTTTAAAGTTTAGACAAAATGTCATACCCTACCATCATCATATTGTTTTGATAATTATTTTCATACTTGCTGACTCTCATTGGCAGAATATCTGTTAACATACTGTCAATAATACGAAACTCGCGTATTAAATCGTCCATATCATATTTTACACCTCGCAAACAAGATTGTATCTGATCAAGCAATTTTTTTATAAGTCATACTTGCTGTTTTACAAGCATTTTTTTGGTCTCAAGTCGAGGCTTAATTATTTTACACGCTGTTGCAAGAGAAACACCAACACCAGATATTATTAATAAACACGGGTTTAATGACGCTCCACTTGAAATTATACTAAACCCAGTCAGTATCAGTGGTAAATATGATATTACTCGAAGAATTCTACTGTAATACTTATAACATTGTTTTACACACCAGAGGTTTTTATGATAATATCTGTAATATTGTATTAGTGCGTCAACTTCTTGTTTTGGAATTTCATCCGAGATATGATTGAATTCGATGATCTGTTTTTTCATTAAACAGTATTTGTTTACAGTTTTTGTACAATATCAAAAACTGTAGCACCAACAATTGAATCAAGAAATTCACGAAACTTATTATTGTTGGGATCAGCTATAAAAGCTCTATACTTGTCATAAACATCTGACGAAGTATTCTTATATCATTCATCTGTCAATACCTCATTTTTCTTTAACCAACTGTAGGAATCAAACGTTTTTTTTTCTGTTTCACGTTCATAAAAATCTGTTTCATTCACCAAATTACCGTATTCTCTTTCTGTTTCATCAACAAATCCGAGTACCAAGCTTATTTGATCCAACGTAAAATTTTTGAGGGCAAGATATTATCTGATAATTGCGTATGCGAGTACGAAATTTATCGGCATTAATTTTTGAAGTGATTTTCGTCCAATAAAGGTAATACGAGTAAAAGCATTTAATCTGAGCCATAATTTTTCGTATTGTTTTGTAAATATTTTCTCTACTTCATTGTGATAATTTCGCAATGACAGTTGTCAAGAGCGTTGTAGCGATGGAAGTGAAACATCGCCTTAATCACTTATGTCGTAATAAGAATTAAACTTTGCTTCAAATATTGTTTGATTGACTGCTTCAAAAAACTTTTCTCGCTCATAATCGTCGAGATAACTAATTTCATCTTCAAAAATTTTGATTATTTTTAGTGATCTGTCAACAATAATCGGGTCAAATTCTGGGTCGTTTTTACTCATCATTGGTAGGAGTGCGTTCTAGTATGCTTTTATAATTAACTCCGTGTCCGCTGTCATAGCAACGATGTTAACTAGGGTTTCCTTGTCGTGGTAGTACATAGCGAGATACTTAAAAATTTCTCGTTTTAAAAAACTATTGTGTAACTCTTTGTTCCTTTTTATTCTTATTATCCTAGATTCCGCTAGTTTGTTGAGACGATGATAGTTATCGTTTTCTTTTTGCTCCTGTGCTATTCGTGTTAATAAGCCTGATCGTATTATCAAATCTATATTTTTAAAATCAAACTCAAGCAATATTTTTTAAAACAGGATTTCAACTTGTTTTTGCTCTTGACAATCATCAGAATGACAGTATCTGCATATAATATCAAAGTTATCTATTGCTTTTATTAGTTGCGGTCCTCGCATATGCATAACAAGAACGAAGTTTTTTTTCTTCATCTGATAATGGAGAATTTATCATTGTAATTGTAAAATTTTTCGTAGTATTTATCACACGTGCAGCTAGTGATTTGTTTCCAACATCTTTTTGGGGGTTAAAAATATTATCATAAAATTCTCTCGCAATGGTTATAATTGGTGGTTCTGACATCATTTTATAGCATTAGATTAAATTTTATCATAAAGTGTATATATTTGAAATGCTGTCAGTCCTGGAAACGGATGTTCAGCAGCAACAACATAAACTCGAAAATACAAGAACTGGTTGACAGTCTTTTCTGTTGGAGTCGTAAAATATTGTGCTGTTGAAATATATGTGTTCACTGAGCTATACGATATTACCCAGTCGATATCATCATTTGATCCTTCCAATCGCCAATTATAAATTCGACCAACACTAGAGTTTAATCGACCTCGCAAATGAAATTGCCAGATAGCAACTGAAAGAGGACATTAAATTGTAATCCAAAAGTGTTCAACTTTTCCGTTAGTAGTCTATTCTTGTCTATCAGAGAAAGCGTGATGAGGATAATTTTCAGGATAATATGCTGATGCGCCTACCTCAAACCCAACTCGGTTATCAGTTGCCTTAAAAAGTGTTGGACTATATCCAACATTGTTTTTGGTTCGTTTTATACCACTAGACAGACTATCAACATACACTTTATTTGCCAGATCGTTAGGGTTAACTGGAACATATGCCGTTGTTATTTTATTGTTTCTCATATTTATGTTACCTGACATTGGTCCACCAGATCGTTTAAAATACGGGGTGAGTTCTTCTTTTAACTGAGCGTAACTAATAGCATCAGTCTCATTAGCTGGTGGCGAGGTTGTCGGTAATCCAGTTATTTTTTAATTATTGCTCATTAGAAGGTTACCTGTCATTGTGTCGCCAGCTTTATTGAGCTTGTTATCGCCAACAGATTTTAGTTGCGCATAACTCACCGCTTATGTATTATCAACATTTGCTGGTGGATATACGGTTTCCAACCCAATAATTTATTTACTCGACATATTAATATTGCCTGTAACCGTTCCACCAGTTTTATCAAGCTTGTTATCATCCACATACTTCAATTGTAAATAACTTACCGCTTGTGTTTGATTTAAGTTTCTTGGCGGATGCGCTGTTTCCGAATTAATAATTTTTTTCTCTGACATATCCAAGTTAGCGCTTAAAGTTACTCCTGTCAGTGATAGTTTGTTATTGTAGATCGCTTTTAGTTGTGCATAACTAACAGCTTGTGTATCAACAGCATTTATTGGCGAATAATTTGTTTCTAAACCTAGAACTGGTTGATTTGACATAAATAAAAGACCTGTCATTGTATCACCGGTTTTTTTTTTACTAATGATGACATATCAGTTATTGCTGGTTCGTCAGTGGAAATCGATCCGTAAGTGCTGTTCCAAACTTTGTGTTATAGGTCATATTATGTAAATTATATAACATAAAATTATATAACAACAATGGCGAAGTCAACGATATTAAATTTTGACACCGAACGGTTAATCAAACATAAACATAATAACGAACTTCTAGATTGTCATTATATTATTATTGGTCTTACAGGCTCTGGTAAAACAAATTTATTATTAAATCTCTTACTCAACGATAACTTTAACTACGATAAGGTATATATTTACACAATTAACCCACAACAGGATAAATACAAATTATTAAGCGAGTACAATGATAAAGTTCGTGATGAGGTTAACGCTGGCGATGATAAATTTTTAATAAAACAACCAGAGGAATTAATTCCAGTTGACGAACTTGATTCGTCCATGCATACAATAATTGTGTTTGACGATATTCCTCTAAACAACGAGGAGATGAATAAGATTAAGTCGTATTTTTCATTATCGCGTAACAAAAAATGTAATTCGATTTATCTCGCTCAAGGCTTTTATAACGTTGATAGATTTATTAGGCGAAATACGGGATGTTTTGTATCATTTCCTGGACTAGATAATATTAATGTAAGAAATATTGCAAACGAGCAATGCGGTGATGTAACAAAGATAAATTTATTGAATTATATCATCAAGCAACCAAACACAAATACAATTTCTTTTTATTCGATTAACTAACGTGTGTGATCCAGCTAAAATGTTTCGTTGTTGTATCGACACATTTCTATAGATGAATTTTATAGAGCCTATAAAAAATAAATAATGGACAAACATCAACCAAACATTGAATTACTAAAAAAGTTTATTAAAACTCGAGCTGCTTTTAAGAAAAACGTGGAAGAGGCACGTTAAGGACAACGTGCTGTAGAAGAAGAAACCACCAAACTTTTTAAACCTGTTACCGAAGCAGTACTCGGTAAGCAACCAGAAATATCAGCATTATCTCCAGAAGAACTAAAAAAAGTACAAGAAAAAGGTTTGTTAGGTTTACTAGGAGAAAGATCGAAAGAAGAAACTAAACAATTGTAGAGGACCTTGTAAGAAACATTGCTGATCCTGCTGCACGACAGGCTGAATTTAACAGATTAATAAACAACCCTATTGCGCTACAACATGTTATTGCAAGATTGACGGTTAATACAGCCGAGTAAAGAAGGTTAATAGAAAATTTGTCAGAGCAAACTATGGAATTTAGCTGAGAAACAAAAAATGGTAACTGAAGCTACAGTAGAAATGATGCCTATCAAAAAGCAGATAAGATTTTATAGAAAAAAATGCACGTGATAAAATATCAGACGAAGAATATAATAATTTTATTGGTAGACATATTATTGAAGATATTGACAAAATTCGAGAGAAATTATGAGAATTGGGTCAGTTGCTGAAGAAAAAATAAAAAATTTAACAGAAAATGAAGATTTTTTTTAGGAGAATATGATGTTATAAGACAAGGAATTATCGCTTCAATAATGCTCAAATAAAGCTTAAAACAGCAGTACAGTATCGAAATAAACCAGGAGGTTATGGTAAAGGTTGGACTTGTAAAAGACTACTTAATAAGTACGAAAGCGAACGAGATAAAAGATTACCAGAGAAAACCACTGGATCTGACGTTAAAATTTTACATCAAACGCCGAACTGGTTAACAGATTTATATTATTAATAACATCAAAAGAAGCTGGAAATGAAAGCACTGAAATCGACAACGAAATTGTAGATATATTAGATAATCTTAGATCGAGCAGATTACTGACATCAGACGAGTATGAAATTTTACATAGCGATCTCTTCTAACAACCTTGATATAATGTCAGCAACATTATTACTCAACTTTTCTGTCTACTATAATCCGCCAATAATACTAGATCCGAATAAACAGTACGAAATTGGATTGATTTCTGCCACAGTATGGCATTCTATGGCAAATATAAAATTAAACGTCAATGATGACTTTACATTTAATACTGGTGCTTGGGTATCAGTTAGAATACCACAAGGGCGTATAATGTAACTGATCTCAATAAAACGATAAGAGAGCTGATAACAAAATACACTGCCGCAGACACTTTTGAGTTAACTCCGAACTATAATACGCTACGAGCTAGAATCACGTCAAAAATAATTTGATATTCGATTTTTCACCAGGGACTAGTATCGCATCATTATTAGGTTTTAAAAACCAACAATACGGCAATGTTGCAGAACAAAGTGTATCATAAGATCTGCCAGTTAACATAACACAAGTGAACACAATATTAATCACTTGCTCTATTGCATCAAGGTTGTATTCAGCTTTAGGAAGTCAAGGTCAAACAATCTAGAGTTTTTCGCCAGATGTCCCGCCTGGTTCACTGATGCAAATTACTCCTTGACAAATAATATACTATCCGATTACTCCTGAAAATCAAATAAACAGCTTAACAATGCAAGTAACAGATCAATCAGGACGACAAATAGATTTTAATAATGAAATTGCAACGTATTATTTACACCTACGCGCGATCACTTCGTGATTGTAAGCGTAAAACTAATTTAATACCAAAGATAAGACAAAATAAAGTTTATAGAAGAAAAATTGTGGGTGGATTTTTTGGAAATATATTTACAAAAATAGTTGAAAACATCCCAGGAATTGCGCGTAAAGTAGCACCAATTGCACTTGACGCAGGAAAAGCTATTGCTAGCGTTGCTGGCACTGCAGTAGGACAAAAGATCGCTGATAAAATTAAAGGCAGCCCGCCTTCAGCATTGGAAATTAAACGAGCAATATCAGATATTGCACCAACAAAAGAAACAGAACGAGCTATGATAGCTACAACAAAAAAATTATTGTCACCACGTGGTGACGAGGTAATACGCAAACTTGTAAAGAAAACAAGACAAATAATAACGCCTGCTGCTTTTAAGTTGCTGTAATTTTGTGCCCGACGACAAAGTCGTTGCAATTTTGTGTGGATTATAATATAAACAATGTCAGTTAAAAATTATCTCGATCTTGCCGAAGAAAATGATACCGACGACACAGTGACAGAATTCGAGTACGTTGAGTATCTCGGGGAAAACTCAAACGAACCAAACAAAGCTGGCGTCAGAACTTTTAACACAAGAGATGAGGACGTGTTTCTATTGCCGCACAAGGCGGTATTAGAAGTGCCTGGTCGATTACTAACTGTGGTAGGCTGTGATATTGCAGCTGGTGCAGAAATTGCACTTGTCAATAACGGTTGGAGTTTATTTAAAAGTGCACGGTACCAACTGGCCAATCAGACCGTGGAAGATATTTCAATACACTTGCCTATAGCAAGTACAATATTAAATATCGTCTCGTTCAACGATGATTATTTGAGATCAGTGGCCACAAATGTGATGTGGTTTAAAGATACCGTATTTGGGACAGCTGTTTCAAACGAATTTCGTACTTGTGCTGGTGCTCCTGGCCCAGATAATAATAATCTAATTGCTAATCCCGCTGGTAATGCAGCTGTTGATATTGGAGACACAATAAGATTAGCTGTTACAAAATTACGACGAAGGAATATTACGAGGGATATGCCAAAAGAAAAGCATTTGCCGCAGAATCTGGCTAAATAACAATGATGCTTCCGTTAAGTACAATATTTGGATTTTGAGGCGAATATAACAATGTTTCTCGCGGAATAAAACATGCATTTATTTTAGATCGAGCTGATCAAAATGACTGTATAATGCACGCTGATGGAGTGGCTGAAGGACAGTTTGCTATTACAAGATTAGCGCTGTGGATGCCACGAATTCTAACGTCTGTAGCTAAAACAATGGAACTTGAATCATTATTGACCGCTTACACGAAAAAAATATATTTTCAACAAAACAGAATTTACCAAACAGCAATTCCTAACGCAACTGATTACACCTGGCGTGTTACACCTACGTCAAGCCAACAATTATCTCGACATTTGTTCGTTGTATTTCAACGACAGGCACGTCGTAATGATCAAGAAATGAACAACTCCGTATCTGATAACCCTGATGTCAGACGAATCTTTGTTAAGAGTAAATTCTAGACAATATCCCGAACGTGCAATCGAATGTAATTTTGCCTTGGACGCCACCAGAAACATCTCTCGGCCGTACATGTACCTTATGGAGGCAATGCAAAAATATCAGGACGCAGACAGTGGATCTCAGATATCAGTAGAGGAATTTCGATCACTGTATCCTATCTTATATTTTGACATATCAAAACATCCCGAACGAGTTATTGGATCGACGGTTGATATTGAGGTCACTTGAACGCTTGGCGTACTGCCAGCTGGAAAATATAACGTATATACGCTAGTTGTCAGTGATAGATTCTTGACAATTGATGCAACCAAGAGAATGATGACTGTCCAAGTGTAAGTACTGTGTGACAAACAAGTATAAATGAAAACGGAATTTACAATCAGAGAAATATACCTAACGCTCGGCCAAGCGTAATTATGTCTCTCTAATAATATCCCCAGAGACTGACAAAGTCGCTGCAGTAAAAATAATATTGTCGCAAAAGAAATCAATAAACTCGATCGGGGAAAACCCTTTGTTCTCAAACTATCTGTTGCACAAATAACAGCGATGGCAAAACACGGCATATTTTTTGGACCAGCATTTTCTGTAATAGCTAGCGCAATACCAAAAATACTACCTGTGCTAGGAACACTTGGACTAGCAGCAGCGTCAGGGGCGGTATCTGGAGCAACTAATAAAGCTGTATCAGGCGATGAATCAAACAAATTTATCGTTAGTTTTATGTAACAATAAATAATATAATGTCAGCTAAAAAGAAGCACAAGCGACAAAATCTAAAAAAAGAAAACGATGAAGAAGCGTCCTCGCGCGCCAAGAAAAACAAAACAAGGAGGAATTATTCCTTTCGCTCCACTTTTAGCGGGGTTAGCAGGCAGTCTAATTCCAAATCTGTTAGGGATAGGACGTGGAATGACTTTACCAGGCACCAGACGTCATTGAGTAACTTTGATATAATTGAAAAATTGAATGACATTGTCGGATTTCGTGGAGTGTATTCTAAAGACGAATTAGATAATGCACAGCAGACGGTTCGTATATTGTAAACATACAAAACTTTGATGATGGACCCGGCACTCACTGTGTTGCTGTCTACGATAATAATTAATTTGATTCATTCGGGCTTCCTCCGAGTGAACTTATAAAAAAATATATTTTAAAAAAAAAAAAAAAATTAAATTACTCGTCTAATCAACTATAGCCGGTTGGAACATCCGCTTATGGTTATTATTGCATTATGTTTATCCGAGAGATGTCTCGGAGTGAAAACCTTGGAGATTCTGATTTTTTAAAGTTTATTTTGCAATTTGACAAGCAACCTTCTCACGCAAATGATGAGATTGCAATGAATTTTATCTAAACTTACAAATATAAAAATGTCAGCATACTGTCTCAAATGTAAAACTAAGACAGAGAATAAGGATGACACAACGGAAGAAAAAAAAAATAATAGAATAATGTTAAAAAGCATTTGCGCTGTTTGTGGTAGAAAAAGTATGTTTCTAAAATCGACATCTGGAGCTGGAGTTATTTTAGTAGATGACTAATTGACGAAGGTAAAATTGGTTAGAAAACATAAAATAATCGACTAAAACCTAACAAAAACCCAAATATTTTTTTGTCAAAATGTTAATTTTTTATGCGACAGAATAAAATAAAATAAAATGAAATGTAACTGTGATTGTGATAAAGATCTTTGTATCGCACAAGATAAAATTATTACATACTGTCAATCATGCAATCACCGTGAGGTTATTGGCAGCGGTATTGACATCCACAAGTTTATTGGAAAATTACCGAGTCCAAAAGGAGGGCGGTCATTGCCTGGCCATAAATATACCGGGCCATACAATCCACTAGACAAACAGTTAGACGAAAACGATAATCCATTACCAGGAGAAGAGCCTTATAATCAAGTTGATGCAATAGCAATGTGTCACGACATCTGTTACCGTGATATAGAGCGCATTGATAACGTTCGTGCAGAGGGCACAAAATCAGACTGTGATAAGGTAATGGTAGATGAACTATGCGATATGAAATCTGTAAATATGAGAGAACGATTTGATAGAAGGTTAGTGCAGAGAATGATAGGAACAAAATATAAGTTAGGTCTTGGAAAAGAATTATGATGATCTCGCAGCTGAATTACATAAACCTAAATAAAAAAGTTTCCACGAAGTAAGGTTGTCGTAAATGCCGTTGACGATATCTGGGCGATGGATTTATTTGATGTGTCAAATCTTTCTCAGTTTAACGATAATCAGAAATATCTTTTTAATGTTGTAGATGTTTTTAGTAAATACGCGTTTAGTGTACCTGTTTCAGATAAAACAGGAATATCAATAACTGATGCACTAAAAGAAATAATAACAAGCACAGAAAGAAAACCAAATAAAATTTGGACCGATCATGGAGCAGAGTTTTTTAATAAAAAAATTTGAGCAGTTTCTGGAACAAAATAACATAAAAAAATATGCTACGGGAAACGAAGGAAAAAGCGTCGTCGTTGAAAAATTTAATCGCACACTAAACGAGCTGATACTTAAACATTTGACAGCTAAAAATTCAAACAGGTACATTGACGATCTACAGCAGATTTTTGACAAATACAATAACACGAATCATAGATCAATAAAAATGTCACCAAATGATGCAATTAAAAATCCGATTCTTGCAAATGAAAACAAGTACCGCATACATAAATTTAAAGTTGGTGATAAAGTTAGAATTTCTCTGACCAAAAAAATAAGACATTTGAAAAAGGATTTACTCCAAACTGGACTGAGGAAGTATTTGTTATTGATAATGTTTTAATGACAATATCTGTAACATATGCGCTAAAGGATCTTGCAGGTGAGCCTATAACTGGTAGTTTTTACGAGCAGGAACTATAAAAAACTGAACAAGATGTTTTCGTTATCGAACGAGTAATTAAAATGCGTGGCAATAAAAGCCTTGTCAAGTGGCGCGGTTATAGCGATAAATTTAATAGTTGGGTACCAACTAAATCTATATTATCGACAACGTCGAGGATGAAATAATATTGTTATAAATTTCCTCGTACTTACGTTTGATAGATTTACATTTTATTGGTTCACATAACGATATTAGATATTGTCTGTGATCGTCAGAAATCGTCATTAGGTTCAATATCTTGACAAATATAAAATCGAATTTTATATTTTTCTGTCGGTCTGGAATTCTAATGCTTAAAAAGGGTTTTATCAGCCGCCAAAAGGACTGATTTTCATCTACTTTAAAATTAAATTTCAAAATGTTCTTTGTGATATGATATTTTACATTATATCTACCAGATGACGGTCTGCTGTAATTTTTTTTTATCAACTACACCTACAATCTCGTTTTGTTCGTCATCGTTGTTAAGTAGAATGTCATCCTCTGTGTAATCAACCGAGTCGTGTTTATCTACGACTGTAGCATCTCCTGCTGTAAAATTACCATCCGCGTAAATATCAGCAAGTCGTTTCATCAGATCCATATTATATTTTTATCTAATTTATAATAATAAGATGTCTAACGAGATAAAATATCATCAGAAAGTTAATATATTAAATTACCAAGAACTAGCGGAGGCAGTGCGAAAATGTTTGTCGGGGTATAGTTATTATTCTGTTGACGTTATTATTATACAAGGCGATTCTAATAAGATTCTGCTAACAGCGGCAGAAAAAAAATAAACTTAATGACATAACATTTATTACACTAAAATTTAACAAAGATGATGTTTTAATGTTTGCTCATAATTGTCTTACCAAAACTGAGCTAGAAAATATAATTAATCGTCATATCTAAAGACGATTCTGTCAAAGGTTGATTGTGATGCTGCCGTATTTGTTATTCCATCTGCATCTCTCTTGACTGTTGCCGGACTTATCTTAAAATATCTTGTCGCAGAATTAGTTGATTTAAATTTGATTTCCTCCTTTGTTTCAAGATTTACCGCAATGATAGGTTTAACTTTATTAAAATTATATTTACCTGTGTTTCCTCGTCTGCTATTTTTTTGTTGAGTGACAAGTTCGAGGTTTTCTAGACGATTATCTGTTTTAATTCGGTTGACGTGGTCTATTACCAAATCATTAGGTATAGGTCCGTTAAACGTTTCGTAAACAAAACGATGTGATAAATAATTAACTTGATCAGTTAGTGTTCCTCGAACTTTTATTCTAAGATAGCCGTCATTCTGTATTTTTCCAAATACTTTTTTCGTTTGCATATTTCGAATAATTCCTTTATCATTCGCCTCATAAAAATCAAATACAGGATGAAGTTGAAATTCATCTTGCAATGCTAAATTTTCAATGTTATCATCAGTAACCTCGCCGTTGACATGCTATACTCGCTGCCCTTCTGCAATTTCATCACAAAACAATGTGTAAATAAAATCTTTCCTTAGAATTTCGACTCCCTCAGCGTTATCACCTTTAACGCTAATCATCATTCCAGCTGGTGTTGCTTTTCCAAAAGGTTGTCCGTACTCGACGTGTATCACCGACCCTAACATACTTCCCGCGTATAAGTTATACTTGGGATGAACATAATGGTACTCTTGCTCGCTTGCACTTGTCAGATTTTGTTTCATTATGCTATAAGCAGTTTATATCTCTAATTGGTTGTTCAATTAACGCATACGCATTGTGCGGTGAGATATTGATCGAATAATCAATTAGAGATATAATATTACATTATATAACAATGCTGAAGTTACCTGATATAGCTAAAAAGAGCCTTATAGGAAAACGTACAAAAATAGCCACCGCTTTTGCAGGATTTGATAACAGTTATAAATTTGATAATCAAAATGTCTTAGTAAATTGTAACTACAAATTTGTTTCATCTTCTGCATCCGACTGTAACGCGAGAACATGCAGTGAATAAAAGTATCAAGCTAATAGTGCAGCATCATATTACTTTATCAAAGATACATGCACCTCAAAAAGATATATTTGATATAATCTTTGAAAATGTAGATTTCACCTTCGAGATTATCGAACCATATTTAACAGCTAAATCACGAAAACTATTAGCTGGAACAAATATTTCCTCAATCGCTGATGAAATACCTTAAGAAATAAATAAAAATATTGGAGGAATTTACTGCATCAGGATCAGGTTGGAAATTTGAAATGATAAAAAAAGTTTTATTTCACACAGTGAAATATAACGTACTTCGCGGTAGTTCTTACGTTGATCTCCCTGAAAAAAATTAAAAATAAAAAATGTTGCATAAATGTAAAGAACTTTGATAACAAATGTTGCCAGTGGGCTATTCTTTCTGCAATGTTTCCAGCAGAAAAAAAAACAAATCTGATAGCGTTGACATGTATTTTAGTCACGTATCAAAATTAAATTTTAATGGCAATGACTTTCCAGTTGCAGAAAATCAAATATCAAAGTTTGAAAAGCAAAATAATATTTCAATTAATATATTTGGTCTTGACGAGAGTGAAAATGTTTATCCAAGATATATTTCAGATAAAGCTTCGCAATCGACAATAAACTTGCTGTTTTATAGGAATCATTACGTTTGGATAAAAAACTTTAACGGTCTAGTTGGCAAACAATATAATAAAAATAAAAATTAGGAATATTTTTGCTACCGTTGTTTACAAGGTTTTTCTAAAGATGAAAAACTGCGAGAGCATCTTAAATACTGTGTTAATGTTCAAAGAATAACAATGCCAGGAGAAAAAGAAAAAGTATTAAAATTTAAAAATTATAATCATAAATTAAATATCACGTTTGTTATTTATGCTGATTTCGAATGTCTACTTGTTCCTGTGGCAGGCGGATTAAATGATCCAACTAAATCAAGCACCAGAAAAATACAACATATTTCCTGTGGAGCAGCTTATAAAGTAGTTTGTTGCGCTAACGATAATTTTTGAAGTCCAATAAAATTGTACAGAGGTAAAAATCCTGCCGTGTGGTTACTAAAAAATTTAATAGACGATGTTAATAAAATTTTCAACAGATTATCTAAAACAGCGCCAATAAAAATAACATCCATACAACAACTTAATTTTGATGAGGCAGTTAATTGTCATATCTGCGAGAAACCTCTGCCCGAGCAACTTTCAGGCGATAAAGTGCGCGATCACTGTCATCTAACCGACCAATATCGCGGAGCAGCACATAATAATTGTAATTTGAAATTTCATGCGCCAGATTTTATTCCTGTCGTTTTACATAATTTTCGTGGTTATGATAATCATATCATTGTCGAAGCATTTGGCGATGAGGAAATTAAATCTAAACTAAAATTAAATAATATAATAAAATGTATTCCAAACAATTTTGAAAAGTATATGTCAGTTACGCTTGGCAAATTACGTTTATCGACAGTCTGCAATTTATGGCAGCACCATTGGATGATATTGTAAAAGGTTGTAGCAGTTTCAATAATTTAAAAAGTTGCTTTGGTGGAGACTACGTCTCTCTGACAAAAAAAGGTGTCTTTCCGTATGAGTATCTCGATGACTGGAGCAGATTTGATGACACTTCTCTTCCTAACAAAGGTAAATTTTACTCTAAGTTAAAAAAGGAAAATATTACAGATGACGAGTACAAATATGCACAGGAAATTTGGAATAAATTTGGTTGTAAGACACTTGGTGATTATCATGATTTATATTTGAAAACAGATGTATTCTTACTAGCAGATGTTTTCGAGAGTTTTCGTAAAGTTAGTCATAAAAATTATGGATTAGATTCATGTTGGTATTATTCTGCGCCAGGATTGCCATGGGGTGCTCTGCTAAAAACAAGCAGGATAGAATTGGATCTCTTAACTGATGTTGATATTTTTAATTTTATTGGAAAAGGAATTCGCAGCGGAATTAGCGTTATAACAAAAAATATGCGGTTGCTAATAATAAATACTTAAAAAATTACGATAAAAATTTACCATCAAATTATATTATTTATCTTTACAATAATAATTTGTATGATTATGCTATGTCAGAGCCAATACCGTGTAGTGGATTTCATTGGATAACTCCAGATCAATTTCTTAAAGAAACTGAAAAAGATTTATCAGAAAATGTCAGTTATTTTGTTGAAGTTGATCTCGATTATCCTAGTTCGTTACATGATCTACATAACGACTATCCGTTTTGTGCAGAGTCAATGATGATCGATTATAGTTTATTATCGCCTGAACAACAGGCAATGACAACAGCACAAAATTCGATTATTAATAAGCTAGCTCCAAATTTGTTAAATAAAAGAAATTACGTGATCCATTACAAAAATTTAAAACAAGCAGTAGGTGCTGGACTAATTCTGAGAAAAGTTCATCGTATGTTAAAATTTAATCAATCACGGTGGATGGCAGATTATATTGATTTAAATACCAAACGTCGTGCTATTGCTAAGACCGACTTTAAGAAAAACTTTTTCAAGTTATTGAACAATTCCGTGTTCGGTAAGACGATGGAAAATATCAGAAAGCGAGTCATTATTCAAATTGTAAATGATGTAAATCGCAGAAATAAATTAGTTAACGATGACGGTTTTGTCAGTATGAAAATCTTTAATGAAAATCTTGTTGCAATACAGCGACGAAAGACAAGTTTAAAGTTAAATAAACCGATTCATGTTGGTGCAGCTGTACTTGATATATCAAAATGGCTAATGTACGACTTCCACTATAATTTTACCAAAAAGCAGTGGTCAAATTCGTTGTTGCTATTTACTGACATGGATTCACTTGTTTATAACATAAAATGTGAGGATGTTTATCAATATATTTATAACAATAAAACTTTATTTGATTTATCGGATTATCCAAAAAGTAGTGGATTTCATGATTATGCAAATAAAAAAGTCATCGGCAAGATGAAAGATGAATTATGTTTGCGCCAGTTAGGGAATTTGTTGGATTAAAAAGTAAAAATGTACGACAAAGAAGTAAAAGGTATTCCTCGCCGATATGTAAAAAAGTGTATGAAATTTGATGATATTAAAACAGCGCTAAACACCTGCACTAATTTTAGTAAAACAAATGTTATCAGAACAAATCATCACATACCTGAAACAGATACAATTACAAAACGTGGACTAATTAATTTTGATGATAAGAGATACTGCGAGGACGGAATTAATACGTTAGCTATTGGACACTACGCATTTATGTCTAAACTTTATAATGTTCGAAAATTTAACATTAGCCGATGCAGTTAGCAGCAAATTTAAAAAATAATGGTTAATGGCCAGCAATTATCAGTTGAATGTAATGATGAAATTTCAGGTATTTGTTTTAGTAAATTTGATAAAATCAAACTCTCGCTTATTAAATCAGATAACAGCAAATATTTTGATTATCTTCAAACGTTGAGAGATGAGGTTATGCTGAAATACGATAATCTCCATGATCAGATCAGTCAAGAAAAAACACAAAAATAAATATTGACCTAAACCGGTCGAAGGTTTTTGCAAAAGGTGGTAAGTATGTTCTCAACAGGATAGCAATGAAAGATTGATTTGAATGTCATCGAAAAGTAAGCGGAAAAATTAAATTTCATTTATATAAACACTATAATGGATTATTTCTGATATCTACTGTCTATATATTAATAATAGGTGAAGAAGTTCTTTAAAAAATAAGAAAGGGAGAAATGTTTTACTTACCTGCTCACGTACAGATCCACTTGCAAAATGACCACGAAGAAAAATTCTGGCTGCTTTTTATAGCGTTATTCTGGAAATTCCGCGATGAGTCATTCTGGAAATTCCACGTAGGTGTTATGATTTTATCTTTTACCTGACAGAGTTATATATGTTCCAGAATGTTCTGGAAATTCCGTGATATCATTCTGGAAATTCCGTGATGAATCATTCTGGAACTTTTGTGATAAATCATTCTGGAAATTCGGCGTAGGTGTTATTATCTTTTGCCTGACAAAGTTGTATACGTTCCAGAAAATCACGTAGTTTGAGTTATTCTGCAATTCCGTGATGAGTCATTCTGGAATTCCGCGTAGGTGTTATAGTAGTAATGGAAAATGAGAGTTCCTATCTCAAAGACCCCCTACCCCGACATAACATATTTTGTCAGAAATATGCTAGAAAAAACCTTATAATATTAAAGTCATTATTTTGAGCTAGAAAAGGCTGCTGACAAAATGTTAACATAGAAGGTTTTAGGAGGGGTAGGGGTCTCTGAGATAGGAACCTCATTTTCTATTACTACTTTGACTGTCTCTTTTTTGTCGTGTTTTTCGGTTTTAACTTTGTCAGTTCAATCACCTTTTGCAAGAGTATTTTTATTATATATTCAAGTTTAGAGCGTATATGTGTATGTTGTAAACCTATGCTACTAGTCAGGGAAATACCTACTTCGTCTCTTCATTTTGTTTATTTATTCAATTCTTCATTGTACCACGCTTATCTTATTAACCACTTGTGGATTAACATAACTTTGTACCCAATTCAGATTGTTCGGCCACGGCAAGAAACTTGTAAAATTCAGTATATGGAAGGTCTTTTATTTATTTATTTCTTTTTTTTGCTGGTCTAACACAAATTTGTAACTGATGACTCGTGAGATGTCTTCAGACTTTTATTGTACCTTGGTTAGCATTTAGTTTGTTCTTGTTTTTAATTTTCTTGTTATCTCTATTAATCATTCTTCTGCATTCCGAGTATTGATATTGGAAATTAAATTAGCATATTTCGTGTGAAACCGATTCATTAGCTTTAAAATTTATTTATCTTTTTCTTGAATTTAACATTCAAGTCTGAATGCAGCTGTTCCCGATAAGATTTAAAGTGTTACGGTCTTTCATATGCTTCTTATATTTTCTCCAATGCCACTCTCGAAAGCATCTATCCCTCTTAAGTTTATCCTCTGCTCCATCGTTTGAAATTTTGTTTGCTATTAGGGATATACGCTATTTCTCTTACAGCCTACATTATTATGTAAACAAATTCAGAGCATGTTAAATAATTTTCTGTTCTCATCAATCTATTTTCGTACCTGTGAGATTTTGTTAGTTCCTTTTTTGTCTCAGTATAATGCAGTTAAACAGCTGCTAATTTATTGGTAACTTATTCTATTCATGTTTTTATATCAAAGTATTACATCTTAACTAATTGCATATTAACACATCATTATAAAACCTGACAGGTAACAGCATTAACTAAGTTAATAGGATTAAGTAAAATTTTTAATATGGTTATTGTTGATATTAAGTTAATTGTATTTTTCTTCCGGTATATCTCATTATTTACAGATGAAACTTACTCTCTGGACCCGTTTAAAACTATTGTCATCATGCAATTGTCTGCACGTGATAAAGCATGTTAAAGATACAAATGTTTCATCTTCGGGTTTTTTATGTTGATATTCATTCTATGTATTGTACCCTTCTGTGATTAGTTGCAATGGTCATTAGCACTGAAACAAAGTCTCAGAGGAAAAAAGACGAAACACTCAAGCATAACACGAATAATGGCTATTAGAGTAATAGTTTACATACCCTTTAAAAATGTTATTGAGCATTTGCGTTTTCCATATTTGGGTGTCTGTTAGTGAGTTGATGTACTGATGAGACTGCAGCCAACTTTGGTTGCTTTTTTCTTTCAGCGCTTGTACCTCAGTAATCCCTGACCCGATTCACTCTATATCTAGAATATAATTTCATACACTAAACGCTCTCAATAACGAGTTTGCCCCTAGGTTCAACCTGTTGGTGGGGCCATGAGACCAAGCCTTATACTGGGAAAAAACGTTTTGGTTAAAGTATTGGTTTATAGATTTCCCTATCACTTATACTTTATTAACTCCGCATTTAATTTACTTCACATTTGGAATATAACCTCGTCTCAGTCTTTCCATCTCTCAGTACCATTCCTGTCCCTGTGCTTTGACTTTCTATGGGGCTATCGGGTCACGAAATATAGCGGAGCACAGTTTTGTTGTTGTTTTTCACCAGCATTTGTAAGCCTGTAAATCTGTAACCGATTCACTTCATATTTGGAATGTAAGTTTGCCACTCTTGAAACCCTAGTAGTAGAAGTAATATGAGGTTTCTATTTCAGAGACCCCCTACCCCCACAAAACGTTATACGTTAGCAGTTTTGTCAGCAGCCTTTTTTAGCTTAAAATGATGACTTTCACATTTCTGACAAAAATATGTTTTGTTGGGGTAGGGGGTCTCTGAGATAGAAACAACTCAATTACTTCTACTACTATTACACTCTAGAAATTATTTTTATAGTTTTAGACAAAATTTATATTAAACAATAAATTATTATATATAATGTCCTTCTGTTATCCAACCCGACATGTTGGATTTGATCTGACAAACAGATTTTGTAAGAGATTTAATTCCATCAAATCAGCCTCAGGTTATACTGGTATAAAAACTAAAATAATAAGAGATTGTATTAAAAAAGTTGGATGTCGTATATCGCCAAAATATGGATCAGTTTGGTTATTCGCGGCTGAAAATGATGTGATGACATTTATTGATAATATGGTTGATATTTTATTTGATAACGATATTTCTAAACTAAAAGACAAAAAATAAACAGCAGGATGACATTCGGTCTACCATTCCACGAGTTCTGTCAAATAAACCTAATGAGGTTCCAAGAGTCTCTTTCAGACATACTCCCAAGGCGAATTTCTAAATATATGACGAAACTTTAGAAACTCAGAGGGCAGTCTATTTTATATGTAAGCCTTTTTTGTGGCTAACTGGACTATTCATTTTTGTTAGGACATTACCCCCAGCGAATTCCTAAATATCCGAAACCGAAACTTTAGAAACTCAGAGGGCTGTCTATTTAAAGGTCTTTGTTGTGACCAGGAACCTAATGAGGTTTATTTTTAGTCTAGCTATGGTTTTTTTGGAATGGCCCTTGTGTGGGGTACCCCTTTAGCGAAGTCACAAGGTCGCGACCTCACATCATCCCGCTGTTTATTTTTAGACGGCACAGACGGCACAAACACATAACATAAACTTATCCTAACTTATCCTAGCGGGGGGCCTTATCTACGTCCAACAAATTTCGTACACTCTCCCACCATGGCGACACCTGGGAGTGCAAAAGAGCACCCACCACATGTTTACATGGTGGGAGAGTGTATTTTGTTTGTTCGATGTCGAGGTAATGCTCCGGATCCCCCAACCCTTCCTAAAATTTCGAGGGGCAAATCCAGAGCCCTACCCAACGATTTCGTCCGTGAAGGGAACCGAACTCAGGGCGGCAGTATCAGAATCCAGCATTCTTAACACTGAGCTATGAAATTCGGTTATATATATATAATGTTAAAAAAAGTTATTATATAGTTACCTAATACTACACAGGCTATTACAATATACAGAATAAAGAAATCATAATTATCATAAACTATAGTGTGGATTTCTGAATAAAATAACATTTATTGTAAAATATTTCAATTTCCAAATACATTGGAGAGGTCTATACAATGTGTATAAAATCAGCATTTCTGTCAGTTTAAAGTCTGTGTTTCATCAGCCGTTGCTAGGAGATAGTAAGAAAAATCAATAAGTTTTATTACGCATATGCTGCACATGCTATCTAAAAATAACTTGCTGTGTGAAGTTAAAACTCATGTGTTTTATAGTCACAATTACAGTTTTTTTAAATTTTATGCCTGTCTGTTTGTATGTTAGTTAGAATATTTATAGTCACAATTACAGTTTTTTGAATTTTGTGTCTGTCTGTTTGTTTGTGCAAGTTCTCTTCTGGAGTTAAATGCTTTTTAATAAAAACCCAACGTTAGTCTTATGTAAGTTCACATAACATAACAGACAACTGCTTGTTACTAAGCTATGCTTAACGGAGTTGTCTAGCTTGATCAACTAATACCTATGCTTAACGGAGTTGTCTCGCTTGATTAACTAATACCTATGCTTGATCAAAATGCAGTGAATTAAGTAAAAATTTGAGATAAAAAGACTAAAACTCACTGATTATAAGTTTTATAGCCAAAAAAATAAACCAATTTTTTTACAGTGTAACATCTAAATCACATATGATATGTTACATAACTTACAAAGATTTTAAACTAAGCTGGAACAGTATTATCTTTCGTTTTAAAAAGGTTATATTTCTTGACCAACAGATAGTATTTCCACACTTGCTATCAAGTAATATGTGCTATCATGATTATATAACGAGAATTTAACTCTACCAGATACTTTACGACGACACTCAAATAATTCTTTCATCGCTATCTTACTGAGAAGATACTTACTACCTTTTGCAAAAACCTTTGACCTGTCCAAGTCTGTACTAATTTTGGCATACCGATTTTGGCTAATTGGATTATGTAAATTATCATATTTCAATTCAAGCTCGTCTCGTAAACTTTCGAGATAACTAAAGTATTTGCTGTCATCTGATCTAATAAGGGAGAGTTTGATTCTGTCAAGTTTACTAAAACAAATGCCTGAAATTTCATCGTTAAATTCAAATGATAATTGTTGGCTATTGACCATTATTTTTTTTATTATGCTATTAACTCCATCCGCTAATGTTAAATTTTCAAACATTATTTCTAATGTTTAGACAAAATTAATTGTATAATGTCCAATCGCTAGAGTCTTAATTCCATCGCTGCAATATCTTTTATCATCAAAATTACTTATTCCACGTTTTATGATCGTATCTGTTTCAAGTTTTTAATGATTTGTTCTTATGACATTAGTTTTGATAAAACTGACGCTATTGTTTAGCGCTGCTTTAAAATCGTTAAAATTCATCATCTTTTTCACATATCCTCGAGGAATACCTTTAGCTTTCTTTGTAAGTTTATTGTCATCTAATATAACAGCATACATTTTGCTTCTTAATCCAACAAACTCTCTTACCGGCACAAACATAAATTCATCTTTCATTTTACCAATAACTTTTTTATTCGAATTATCTTGAAATCCACTATATGCTAGATAATCTGATAAATCGAACAGACTTTTATTATTGTAAATATCCTCATAGACATCTTCACATTTTATATTATAAACTAGCGAGTCCGTATCAGTAAATAGCAACTCCGAATCTGGCCATTGCTTTTTGGTAAAATTGTAGTGAAAATTATACATCAGCCACTTCGATATATCAAGTACAGCTGCACCAACATAAATCGGTTTATTTAACTTTAAATTTGTCTTTCATCGTTGTATTGCAGCAAGATTTTCATTAAATATTTTCATACTAACAAAACCATCATCGTTAACTAATTTATTTCTGCGACTAATATCATTGACAATTTCTATACAAACCCTCCTCCGAATATTTTCCATCGTCTTACCGAACACCGAGTTATTCATTAACTTGAAAAAGTTTTTCTCAAAGTCGGTTTTAGCCACAGCACGACGTTTCGTATTTAGATCAATATAATTTGCCATCCACTTCGACTGATTAAACTTTAGCACGCGGTGGACTTTTCTCAGAATTAGTCCAGCATCTACTGCTTGCTTTAAATTTTTGTAATGCATAACATAATTTCTTTTATCTAACAAATTTGGAACTAGCTTATTAACAATCGAATTTTTTGATGTCGTCGTTGCTCGTTGGTCAGGCGATAATAAACTATAATTAATCATCATTGACTCTGCGCAAAACAGGTAGTCGTTATGTAGATCGTGTAGCGAACCAGGATAATCTAGGTC